>VYZW01031955.1:133382-155134 GCA_013401315.1 Balaeniceps rex
AAAAAAAAAACTCAAAACAAGCACAAAACCCCCTTGACTGCAGCAAGATTTTTCTTCCTTTCTTTCACACAACTGTCTTGCACTCTTTAATATCAAACTTGTAATACAATGGTTTTACCTCCTCTGGAAAGAAAACTGCACGTGAGAGGGGCTTATTTAATAAATCCCTTGAGTTTCACAAAGGTCAATCACCAGCATGTGGAACCTGCACTTCTTTCACCCCAGGATTAAGTCATAGGCAATGAATAAAGTCTCTTTGAATCAGGATCTGCTAGCAGACCTCCAGGTGACGAACGTCCACCCCAGCCTTCGCAAGGGAAGAGCGCTGGGGTGCAGATATAGTACAATCTCTGCAGATATCAAAAGGATCACAGTTTCACCAAGGAAGCCTTCCTGGAGCCTAGAAAACATGAGCCCCCTTCATGGGAAACATCGATCATTTGATGCACTTACCTGCTAAGTTCACAACAATGAAACTACATTGTTTTGCCAAACACTAGAGAATATGTGCCCAAGAGGGATCCATTAAGCAGAGACTCAGGCGAGATGTAGGTGATCCAAGCACGTCCCTGCGCTGCTTCCTCTGCAGTGGGGAACTGATGAGGAGGAGTAAACTGAACCAAGTCCTTAATTCCCATCAAAACCACCTATGAATGGTACTAAACAGGGCTTGTTTCTGGTATGTTCCAAGTTAAGGCCATTAATATAGTGAGAAGTGCACTTTATAAGGAACTAGCATTCCATCTGGCTTAGAGAGAAAATACCCATTTGTTATTTTCTTGCTTATCAATTTCATTCGAAAGGAAATGTTAAATGGCTTTTTCTACTTACATCTGCAACATGAAAGATACACTGAAGCTATATTCAAATTATTTTGTTTCAATAAGTAACTGCATACTTTATTTCTGTAGACAGATTTTATATTTATAGGTATCTAGATAGAGATTTTACACACATCTATGTATATAAAGACACACACAGACACACATATATCTCATATTAAAAAAGAGAAAATACGTCTTTAAATCCTCTATGAATATTGAGCCTGCAGCTACAATGAAACTCCTCTGTTAGGAGGGGTGAAACAGTCTCCAGATGAAAGTAGATTTTGAAAAATTTTTAGAGCCCAGGGGTTCATTTTTAATGAGCCGTTACTTTAAGTACTGCATAAAAAATACAAGAAATTGATAGTCCATTTAGCCTGCACTATACCTAATGCAAAAGTCATTAAGATGCATTATTCTTAATGTTTATGATATGATCAGTAAGTGTACAAGTCTCTTTTTTTTTTAAAAAAGTCAAGCATGTCCATATATCTCATGTGATATAGTTTTTAAACACCTACACTTAATAGAGGAATATTGTACTGTGAACACTGCAGCTTACACTAACACTTTGATACAAGCAAAAATACACAAACAGAAACTGAAAAACATGGAAAATATCAGCATTTGTTATACTATACCTACATAGGATAGCATGGCTTTCATTTCTTCGTCGCTTCTAACAGTAATCCGATCACCATCCTCATCTTCATCTAACAAAGAAATGTATTACATTCATGAACAACGGAAGAAGGATATTTACAATTTTAATATGTAAGGTTTTTACCAGGACTTCTAGAAGCAAATAAAAATACAAAGAATGTATACGCCAACTACACAGGTAACCAGGTACTCTGAAATAACAACGTATGACTCCAAACATTAATTAAAAAAGACTACAATTACATCTAAAAAGGGGACGTGAACAAAGCGCTCAAAACTTCGCTCTCAACACTTCTTTTACCGCCAGAACCTCTCCAGAAGCCTAGTGCCTTACACATGCTGTAATACCCCTCGCTGAAACCCATCAAGGTATTCTTCTGACACAGCAAACAGAAAGTAAAGTTTCTGAGTGTGCTTCAATCCTCACAGATGGAGTTAAGTTTTGGCAGTTTCTTTCATCAGAAGTTATTTAAAAAAAAAAAAAAAAAAAAAGTAAATGGTTTCCCTCCCACTAAAACCTTCTGGTCTTACTGTCAACCCTACCTCAACTCACCTGCCCTATGCCAAGTTCCTCCCACCCCTCTGCCCCCATGCCTGTTACAAATGCACCGGCATCTCTGCTTCTTCATGACACAGCCATGCTGATTTAGAAACTATAACTTACAAGTGGTCATAAATCTGCAATGTTTATCTAGAGAGATTTAGATGAAAACAGAGGTTTGTGAACAAGCAAAACCAGTCTGTGTTTTTGTTCACAGTGCAGCTGTGGGTGAAGAGGAGGCAGGAGGCACGAGCGGCGTTAGCAGGCAATCACGGTTTCGTGATGACGGCTCAGGCACAGCCACAAATGCGCAGCCAAGGCACTTCTGGCATAAGGAACGAGGCTGCTGTAGAAACACAATCAGAGGAAAGGGAGCAAGATTCGGAAAGGCTCCAGCAGAGCAAGGCATTCAGAAAGAATTAGTAATATGAAGATCTGAAGGAGGAATAGACTTTCCAAAGACATATGGTGGGATTCAGCAGGTGCAGATTTACCAGGGGGCTCAATCCCCCCCATTAGCACCAGCTGGTGCAACAACACGCTCCAATGTCACAAGCCGCAGTTGCTGAGACACCCCGTGCAGTTCCTTCACTCCGACGGGAGCAGTGTCCACCCCGTCCTCCTCTCCTGCCCTGGCCCTCGTGAAAAGCTCGCACACTTTCACCGATGGGAGAGCTGCACCAGTCGCCAGATGAACGGAACAGACCCCTCCCCTCCAAATCAGTTACAAAATGTTAATTTCTTTTTATTGCTCTAGCTTTGGGGGAGAAGGGAGGGGTTAATGATCTGTCTCCAATTTTTGCCTGCTGCAATTTAAATATCTTCCTTAGATTTATTAAAAAAAACCAAACAAACAACCCACAAAGCACATTGGTGTATACCCCAGTTTTACACTTGTTTTTTCCCTTTGGAGAGGGAGCTCTTTGAAAATAAAACAATAACGGAACATCCAACTGATACCAAAGAATGGCTGACAAATTCAGCCGCCTTTTTGGCCAGAAAACATCTACTGTGGGGAATCTCAAACATGCAGGCCTATTTGAGTTGAGATATTTAAAAGGCCCGAGACACCCGCCTCTTCCTGAAAGCTGATGGGGCTCAGTGTGCCAGGACATGCCCACGCACATGAGGACAGACAGACCAGAACAATTCTGCCCGTGCTCCAAGTTGCAAGCAAGCTGGTCAGAGAGCCGTACAGGTACAAAAGCAAAGCACTCTGCCTGAGCTAACATGCATCGGGACATCACGGAGCAGCACACACACCGTATTCCAAACACCTGTTACACACCAAAGGGTGAGGACACGGAGATGAGCGAGTGCATTTACACGGCTTCGGGACCGGCATGTTTGCTCCTGACCAGCTCAGGATGCAAGCAGAGGCTGGGGCAGTCTGTCTGTCTGTCCCCATCTCTATAGACGTGCTCTAACCGATACACGTGCTCTCTACAATCACAGCCCCTGCATATTACATCAGCATTAAAAAAGTGCCATTATGTCCCTGGATGAAAACTCACTCTTGCTCCCAGTTATGCACAAGAATCTGGGAAGAGATCCGAGTCAACACATTAAAATTACCCAAGAAAAGGAGTTTGTTCATTTTGCTTCTGAAAACCTTGCAGGTAATTCTGAGGCTATAACGAAAAAAGCAAAACAACACAGAAGAGAGAGCAAAACAAGAAGAGAGAACTAATAAGGGAAAAAAGTAACATAAAAACCTTAGAATTACACTTTAAAAACGTACCAGAAGAGAGCTATGGGACACTGGAAACACAGAAGCTGGAAGAGGAACTAGATAGCACAGCGATGTCCTACAAGAGCCTTGTCTCATGGAAATTTAACTGGTGAACTGCCAGATTGCTAAAACTATTTGCTAGGGTTACCAGCCTGCAGCGAGTCATGAATGATGAAAAGATTAAGAAGAGTTAGTGAGTTGAAACCAAATGCTTCCTTGCCTGGAAACATTTTAGGCAGAAAGGAGGAGGAGTTGTAAAACTGCTACCTGGCCAAAACCCAAGTCCCAGTCGCAGTGTGTAACGGAGTAAGAAAGGCTGAAGAAGCAGCTGCTGGAATAGCGAACACGACGAACGCCATGCATCAACAAGAAGGGATCAGAGTAAAATGCAGAAGAGGGGAAACATATGACAGAGACACACGAATATACGGAGATAAAAGCTGTTAAACAAGCCTGGCTTGAGGGAACAAACTGAGCTGGGACCACCAAATATGAAAAGAAAGCTGGAAAACTCTTAGAGCCCACTTGCAAAATGTTTATTTTAAAAATAAATAAATCACACATTATTCATTTCAAATGATTAAGAAATTAATGCTCAAGTTCTCAGAACTGCAAAATCCCTGATGGTTATACAAAAAGAATAAACTAAAAATATGTTGATGAAAAGGCAGAAAATGTTACCTGGCATTAAAAAAGCCAAATCTAAAATAGCCAGGCAATGTCTGTAAAAGGCAAAACCAGAAACAAACAAAAAACTATTTCTCATATCTGTGTAGAGATCCTTTGCCATCCTACCATGACATTCAAGTGGGCACAGCCCAAAAACTAGCTAGATATGACACACAGGTTCAGAAAGATTTCCAGGCTTCTCTACTTGCCTAAAGCACAGCAACACGATTTTCCAGCACATTAGGGAAGCAAAAGTAGAACCAAAAAATCCTACGTACTGGCTGGATTTTGCTAATGTCACTTAAAATGGAGGAAGAAATCCTTGCAAGATACCAAATAGAGTGCAGCAGATGGTAAACAAATATTATGAAGCAATCTTCACAAAATCTGCAGTGTGTCACAAATATACAAAATGGCAGAGTTTGGATAAAAGGATCATAACAGGCCATATGTTGTTAGCGATTTTATTTGTAGCGATGCGTAATACAATGGTGAAATCCACATAAAGGTCCAACAGTAGGAGAAGTGCAGCCCCAGGTAAGAGCCGCAATGGATGGTATGCTGTAGATAACAATGACTAAACAAAGAGTAGAGGAACCTGCACTGGATGGCAATTATCCACATCTGAAGCAGCAATGAAGCAGGTGAGAAGGAAGCTTAAGCTGGTAAAATTTTATTCCATTTGATATGGAAAAAGTAACCGGAAAAATCAAGCATCAATATACATAACATATTTTAGATGCCAGTTAAATGGCAGGGGAAATGGTTTTGTGCAGATGTAAATGACAGACTAGAGACATGAACTGAAAGCACAGAAGCAGATGTTAGAAGACACAACGAAATAAGTATTTCCAGGAAAGTTCTACACATGGTACCATTAATATGGGCTACTGCCCTGATTGCAGCAACTGCTACTGGTGCATGAAGTTCAAACAAAGCTAATGTGTGATGTGGGAGGTATGTAAAAAAATATTAACAAATCATAAAAAAAAATGGCAAGGTCTGGAGCCTGGTGTTGCTCAAGTCTCTTTAGAAAGTCTTGTTTTATAAAGCAGGGCAGGAGAAATGTCAAGGCTACACAGAAATAACACTTATAATCTCCATTCTTAGGTTTCTGGTATTTTAGGAGAGGAAAACACAAACGTATGAAAAGAAAAATGGAAAGCACTAAATAGTACTTGAAAGACCATAAAACAATGTTTCCTTTGATTGTCTACATGCAGAATTATCCATAAAGCTCTAAAAAGGGGAGAAATGCTAATAAGAATGCAATGCCCTATCTTGTCATATCTGCTCTCTCACCTTCAGCATCACTACCTTACTCATGTAGCACTTCTAATCCCCTCCAGCTCCTTCTTGCTATTTCATCTCTATCAAAGGAAAACACAGAGTTATGCAGAAAAAAATACAATAAACATTAAAAGGGAATAGCAGGAGCCCTCTCCACTTGGAAGAGCACTCTAGCTTGGTATCTTATCTCCTAAGACACAGATGTGTGACTCCCCTTTGCAGCTTATTGCTCTCCAGATAGGACAATCCCCCAGGAATCCCTCAAAAAATAAAAATCAACACGGTTCAAGGAATAGAGATAAAACAGTTATTAGCAGATACAGGCCTAAATCTGCACTAACAATTACCGAGAGCTTTCCTAACTCAGCAAAAGCATAATATAACCATCTTCACGAGGTGCAAGTGCCATTATGGACAACCCCAACCCATGGTTTTCTCAGATCCTACACAGAAGCTATTTTTCCCAGCTTCTCAAACAGACCCACACGGCCTTTTATAAGTTATTACTACTGCCCAAGTCTGACCAGGTGCCATTTTCCTGCAGCTCTCATACCTCCTCCAGGAGCTAAAGCTGAGTAACTACTGACACCTCCCACGCTCATGCAGGAGACAGAGAAGATGGTGTACTTAGCTTGAGCCCAGCAGAAAGAAAAAAGGAAAACTAAAAACACAGCAGTCCTTCCAGCAAAAAAACAGACGTTTGTTCCAGCGAAAGGAAACATTAACTTCTAATGCTGCTATATTTGCTACAGAATCTATACGTTGTACCGTATTTCTGTAAGAGCTGCTGCTCTTTTGGTTTCTTCCAATGGAGGATTAAAATTTTAAACTTAGACCTACAGGTACTTTATACCTTTCATTTAATTTGAGCAATATAATTGCAGTGAGGAGTAAGAGCATGGTAAGGTCATGCTGGTAATTAAAGCTATATTGGAGAAATATGCTCATTCAAGATGTGATTAAATAATAAAATATTGCTTAGTTCAGTATCATCATTAAACTTGCATTAACGCATAAATATTTAACTGTAACATATAATGAACGTAAACATTATTTATTTAAAAAATGACAGCCCTGTAACGTGACAAAGGAGACAGTTTATACACGTCATACTTACACTCAAATGCTGTCGTCGTTGCATCTGGCAAAACTTGACCGATGACATCCTGAAATGTAAAGAAGAATTAGCTATATATGAAATGAGAAATGCCTGAGATGATTTAGAGTAAATCACCTTAATTGGTCACCAGCTGCAGGCACAAGATTTAAAGTCCTGCTACTCACCACTGCCCCAAAATTACAAACTTTTTAGCACACAACACAAATCAGTACAAATCACGGTGCTCTTCCTCTCCAAGTTACCTTGAGGAAAATGCTTTTCTTTTTAAATAACTCAATCATAATCACAAAGAACTCAGTGTTGTCTGTTCTTGCAGTTTAAAGGATCGATTTTGTCTGTAGATTATAAAAAAATTTACGTCTAACTCATCGAGGTAAATCATAAAAACGGAGGTTTATGAATGGCTTTTTACATAAGAAAGCACATTTTCTCTCTCAGCCTTCCTCTCCACCTCCAAACAACTGCCCTGGCCCTCCCTCCCACCGCAAGGTAGCCTCATCACACAGCTCCATCTCCTGCCCTGCCTGCAGCTCAGGAACAACAGGGTAACAAACAGCCCTGGATAGGTTTAGGGCTGCCATAGTGAAATAAAACAGTAGCTGTGAGACTGAACGAATTTTTGTTGCTTTCGCTCCACAACTGCCCGGGAAAGCGGCGGGATCCAGCAGTTGCACAGAGCTGCCTGCTGCTACCTCGCAAAGCAGCACGGTGCCTCAAGATGCTCTCCGCGCCACGCAAGCCAGAAAGTTTGGAGGGCTCTTTGTCATTCCTAATTGGAATTTAAACTTCTTCAAAACTTGCAGATGGATCCAAATACGTTGGCCACCCTGGAGTAAATAAGGTTAAAATACCTGAAGAAGTGGAAGTATCAACCTGGAAGGCAACCTGCAGCCTCAGCATTATAACGATGCCACGCAATCCCTTTCTTAAGGGAGATGTGAGCTGCACATACACAAGCCCATCACAAAACACACTGAACATTTCCAAGCGTTGTACATCTCTGATCCAAACCAGCATTTTTTTGCTAATACAAGCCTTTCCTGTACAACTAAACCGAGAGGAGGAGAGGCTTTTTTTTTTTCCCCCCTTTACGTACAGCATTTACTCAAAATTAATGAAAAATATCTGTTCTGACTGAAGTCATCCTGGCCTCCCAGTGTACGTGCTGTTGTCAGCCTTTGCGAGGCTGTAATATGTCATGTCAGGGCACGGCAGAAATGCACAGCATGGTTTTTTCCTTCCTGCTGCCTGATTTCTCATGTCACACAATCTCTCCACTGACAGTGTCACAAAGTGATTAGAAATTAATGAACAACAGTATTTATTGTAGTACGTACACTGTGAGCATCTCGGCCCCCCCCCCCCATATCAAAGCTTTAGTGATCACTGTCCCGTCACTTTTGTTTTCTCTATTTTTTCATTTAGTCTAAAACCAGGAAATTAAACATTCTCTGCAATGTTAAAGAGACACAATTAATACAATGAGAAAGCAGCAAAAGCAACCTAAAGATTTCCACAGAGCTAACTGAAGCAAATAGTATTTCTAAAGCTTTCTCATGTTGCCTTTTCATTTTAGATGCTAAAATAAATCAATAGTATGGAATTTAAACTATTAATTGTATACAAAAAGACAAAAGATGTGCAACACAGCTTATCTAATGATTCTAATTATATAGATTGTAAACTTGTGAGTCAAAAAACAGAAAAAAAACCCCAAACGTTGCCATGTTAACAAAAGTTCGTCCATTTAAATACTTCTGCAGGGTTTGACAGCTCTGTTGGTCCTCTGTCAAAAGCCAGCCAAACTGCACCCTCTGTCCCTAACAAGAACTTAAAGTCTTGCCTAAGCAGAAGACTGTGCTGTTAACTAATTATTTCTAAATCCGTTTAGTTAAACACAGAAAATTCCTCAGCAAACACACTTTAATTGTGTTAGATTTAAGCCACTTGTAAAATGTTCGTATGTGGGCACACAGATGCTTCCATTTAAATGGATTTAAAAATTGTTATCAGAAAAGGACCCCAATTCTGAGGTATTTACAAACTGTATTTAAGAGGTGTGTGAGCACGGCACTGAGACAGTTCTGATGGCCCCAAATGTCTGCTAGGAAAGCTCCAAGACTCCCAAAGCTGCGATAGCACTGAAACAGTGATGATAAATTCTTCTATATTTTTTTTCCTATTCAGAATAACCTTTTCTATATATTGGGACTTCTTTAAAATTAATAATAACCAAGCACATGAATTTAAGAACTATACACCTTACACTAAATAAATAGTTTAAAAAAAAACCTTACTAACAACCACAAGAACTTTGCTCTGGTCAACTTTCAATATTTCTGTTAAATTAACGCATCTGAGAAAAACTAGCCTTGCAGGGAGTGGGAGGGAGGGAAATCACACCATTACTCTGCTGTTACCATAGTATTTTCATCAGCTGCATAAGACTTCCATGCTCAAACATTCAGCAGACCTCTCAGTGACCCAAGCTTAAAGGATTACTCTAAATTTCAACAGATTATGCGTTTTCTACTAGCACAACAGAGATCACAAACAACAAAATACTACAACTTGTAGACATGGTTCAAGTGGGCTCACATACACGATAGCTTCTATTTTATCTTACAAAACTGAAAAGCCTCTAACAATGAAGAGAAAAATCAGGGAATGGCAGTTGAAACAAGAACTCCATCAAATTTGCTCTGTAAAAGAGCCTTGGAGCGCTCATCTCGGGCAAGAAAGCAGAAAATGTGAAAGCACTGCTTTAACAACAGTGTAAATACTGAAACCATGGCCCTCACTCTCTTCTCAGTTAAAACTTGTTTTATCTCGGTATGACATCATGAAGCTATCCTGAATTAACACCAAGTGCTTAAATACTCCAGCGACAGCCAGAGCAAACGAATCTAGACAGCCTGATGAAAAAAATATGCTCATTGTAATTCCTTTAGTGGTGCCTTTAAAATAAATCTGTTTACTAGTAACTTACAGGTCTGCAAAGCTGATATTCACAGAACACATTTAAAGTGACATTATGAAGAACAGCTCTTAGCACCCGGTTTAGGAAAGTAATCAAGAAAATGCCTAACCTAAAGCATACAAGCAGGGCCGCTTCCACGGGTCAAGCACTGTCCTACTAAGTCAAGGCCAACCACCAGCACCAACCTGCAGATATCAGGTCTTCTGGTTTGAATACCTGCTACACAGTTTAGTACCTGTAAAGGCTCCTCCAAGAGACAGAATTAGAGCAGTTGAAAATTAAGAAATGTGTCATTTAGAGTGTAAGGCATTGCACTGAGCATCAGAATCCCAACTCCGACAGGTTATTCTATGGCTACAGAGACGATATTTGGTGACTCCATACCACAGCTGCTTCTCTGAGAAAGGAAGATGGAAATAATCTTGCATGCTAGCCTGAAATACTGCAAGGCTACGCTCATCTGTATTCACAAGGCTGTTCACACTTCTAGGATGCTAAATTAACAAAAATCACATTAAAAAAAAAAAAAACCTTGCTGTTCTCAAACATAAGTTTATAGGGCTTTCTTAATACCAAGCAGACCATGGGACCTACCTTAGAAGGAAGAACAGCCTTACTGCACAGCTAATTCAAGGTTCCCCCAGGCCCTCAGCTCCCACCAATGCTCGAGATCTGAGGGTATGCACCCGGTTTTCGGAACTGGTTAGCAAACGTGCTTCTGCAGTCCAAGGCAAGATGATGGGACGTCCCATCAAACCACTTGGACTGCAAGTACATGGAGCAGGCTTGAGCCTGCTGTGCCCTGCGTAACATCACACAGAGAGCTAGATCAGTGCTAAACAGGGCAAACTATGGGCATTATTCAGAGCTTGACTGTGCCCCAAACAGCAGGAGCTGAGAAAAAAAGGGGTACCTTGTGTTCCTGTGTCTTCAATTTAGAGAGACAAGGACAATAAGGGAAACAGTGGGGTCTGACTGGATCATTACTGTTCAGTAATTTACCTTCGTATGGAATGTCTCAATTCTCCACGCTATCTTTAATTGATACTCTAACACATAAGCCCCCTGTAATTGCCAACCAGATGAGTGGAAATTACAGTGAAGGCAGAAGGACAACAAAAGACTGGGTCGGCCCCACTCCTGCCCTCCCCACCACACTTGGGGCTCCCCCCCAGCCACATGCGGTGCCAGACCTACACACTTTAGGGTACGGAGCCTTACTTCATTTAATTTCTGTAGTTACCAGATAAATTAAGTCCATGTGCATACTGTGATGGCACCTACTGAAACACAATCAGTTAGACAAACGAGGGCCTTGAGATAGTTCAGACCTTATTAAGCTTCTCCCTTCTTCTCTTAAGATTTCACAGTCCACAAGAGAGGGTTTTTGACATGAAAACAATCATCGAATGGTACTCCTGCACGGCCGTGCTCCCAGCTGAACACTGGCATAACACCCATCATCCCCACATCTGAGATTTCCACTGAGAAATGTGCCATCACCTACTGACTCACCATATGCAATCCAACGCTATGTTAGGATGGAGGTACTGCTGTCTCCGCTACCCTCAATGCAATAGCCTAACAGCAGATAACTGAAAATTATCACCAACACAGATGTGACCCAACTCAGAAATCTATCCACTTTCACTCAAGAGAGCTGGGACTTTTCAACTCAGGAACCATTCATATTCTTCTATCAGTGGGTAGAAATAATTCAGTGTGCAGATGGCTGGAGACAGACCCGCGTCTGCAGAGGAGCTGGGTGAAGAGAACCACAGGCAATCTGCAGCAGCTGCATCTTCTCAGAATACTGTTAACGCAGGGATCTCAACCTGTGCCATGTAGAACAGCAAAGAGCATGCGTGGCCACCCACCTGGTGCAGTTCTCCATAGTGCTCTGCTGCACTAAATGAAACAACTGCATAAGGGTACCGCTCCCCACTTCATCAGCTATGCCTGGCTGGGGTAGAAGTGCCTACAGCACAGGCAACGGACACCACCAAGGGTTTTGTGGCTGCCTCAGTGTGCGGAGCTTCCTACACACACTTCACAGAAGTTTGGGAAGAACATCGATGATCACTGAACACAAGTATAACAACAAAAACTGGGATTTTGTAAGAAAACCAGCCATGTACGCTCCTGTCACGTTTCACCATCATCCGCTGACTGGAGAAACTACCATCTATACCATGAAACAGGAAGCTCAACCTGCTCATAACTGGAAAAATACATTTTAAAAAGTCCAGTAGACCTGCTAGATGGCTGTAAACGAATAACTAAGATGAGCATCAAAATCGTGTGCAGAAGGGAAAGAATCAGAAACCTCCTCTTTTCTCAGTGACTTCAATAGCGATGCAGAACAAGGTGAGCATTGTATCGGAGCTACTTCAACAGCTGTACTATTGCACTTCTGCTTATTTGAGATCTGGATCCAAAAGGCATGCTGTCTCAGTATTGTATCACAACTGAATGCACAGGTTCATTTGAACTTCAGGTCAAAAAGTCACACACTGACCACAGCTGCAAACTGATGGAGCAGCTATAGGAGCTACAACAGAGACTGCAGGTGCAGAATCTCACATGTAAGATAGGGTCTGACCACTGAGTTACAGCTGTGCTACCTGAAGCCCTCTCTAGCTGTAGATGCAGGTCCCCATACCTCACTGCTACCCCAAACAAAGACTCCTGGAGCACCTGTAGGGCCAGCACCCTTGTAGGGCCACAGGCTCAGAGTAAACCATAGGCTCCGGTTCCTACTGCATACACAGTTTAAGCTTAAACAACTCTTTTTTTCAACCTACATGTTAAAGAGACTAGACAGGTCAAGTTGAAGGCCCAGGTACCCCCAGCTGCTTTTATGCTGAAGCAACAAGGACGAAAAGTAAAAAGCAAAATGGTTTTGCAAAGCCATGCCCTCAACCTGACAACATTTCTCCATTTGCTTTTAAGTAATAAAACCAAACTTAATATTCCAATAATTCTAAAATGCCAAAGGATAAGTCCAAGCATCAGTGATTATCTCATTTTATTTGGGAAAAACTGGAAAATGTGAAGCAGAATGTGGAGTAAACCTGGCTCAGATTTGCATCGTTTGCCTTTGAAGGGTTGAGCATGTTGTCCCAGGCTGGCTGTGTAACCACTGGAAACTCACAACCACCTCCAAGGGGAAACTGCCCCTCCCAAAAAATCTCACTGATCTGTCAAAAGTTCTGCTGTTTCTCCTCAATCCACAGAAAGTCTTGGATAATGCTAAATGTTAGGAAGAATGAAACTTGGAACATTTGCCATCCACTCCAATTACCTCTGGAATCTCCTACAGGCCCAACATCGAACATTTTCCAGCAAATCAACCCCTTAATCCTGCACATCTTCTCAGTAAAATGCAACACGTTCAAAGAGATCTGCGGAATCCTTCTCCAATATTAGTAACAACAGAGGAAATTAAATATGCACATGACCTGTGGTATGGGAAGATTTTTCTTTAGAGAAATAGGGGCACACAGAGTCTCTAGCAGAGATGTGTTATGCAGGAAAGATGAGGGCATCTTGAAGAAAATAAGTGTGACCTGCACACAAGGATTAGACTTTTCTTTGGGCTAAGGATGCAATTGAGAAGAAACAGTAAGCGGGATAAATATCCACCACCATATTGGACTAAACAGAGGATCCTTGTATACTTGATGTACAGAGGTTGAGGGCAGTTCCAGGCAAAGGAGATGCAGCAAACCCATCGCACAGCAATGGGCAATATCATCGAAAGCGCGTACAGCTCCAGCCCATGCGCAGAGCGCACAGTTACCGTGCCTGAGCCGGGCAGGCACTGATTTCCAAACGACGACTTTTTGAATCACCCTAAAGCGATGCCTTGCGATCGCCCCGATCTTCACCCCCTTGGAGGAACCAACCCTTCAGACGACTTGGGAGCACCGCTCTGCAGCTCGGGTCCTCCTGACCGCTTCACCGCACCTGAGAGCGAAACCACCCCGCACTGCTGCACCGGCACCACCTCCCCTAAAGCATGGGGGATGCAGACGCTGCCCCAGGCCCGTGATTTTTGTCAGCCTCTACTGGAATCGCTTTCCCGTTAAAACTTTCAGGCACAGATACGAGGCAGCAAAAAGCCCGTTCCTGAAAAAACCCTTTCGCCTTCCAGGGAGGTTTTTTGTTGCCACTTTCCCCACCCGATCTGGGTGACCGGTCGGCGCTCACGGAGACTCAGACCCCGCGCCCTGGCCGGAGCGCCGCGTCCCCCCGGCCACCCCCTTTCCTCCCGGGCAGCAGGAGGGGGGCGTCCCGGGACCGCCGCCCGCCGGGACTCACCAGCACGTCCCTGAAGAGCAGCTGAGGCGCCGAGTGGACGGTCCAGTCGACGGCCCCGCCGTCGGGGATCTTGATGCGGATCACCAGCGCCTGGCTCTCCATGGCGCGGGAGGGGCCGCAGAGCAGCCAGAGCATCCCCGCCCCGCCGGGCTCACATGCTGCGGCGGGCCGCGGGGGCTGCCGAGCAGGGCCGAGGCTGCGCCGCTCCGCCCCGCCCGCAGGAAGGACTCGCTGCCCCGGAACCAAAACGGAAGGGCCGGGAGGAGGGAAAAATGGAGGAGGAGGGGGAGACGAAAGGGAGGAGGGAGCGGGGGCGGCGCCATGTTGCGGGAGGAGGCGGCCACCAGCGCTGCGACAGCCAGCCCCGGGGAAGGAACAGGAATCGCTCTGCAAAGCGCGGAGGCACTGATTTTAATTTTCCCCCCCTATTATGCCTTCTACTTTTAACAGGAAACCCGCTGTTCAGACGGCAATCAAACAGAGGCAGGCTCGGACCCCGGCATTAGTTAGTGTGGAAAGTCCCCGGTGCTGCCGGTCTTAAAAGTAATGAATTGCGGTGCCCTCCAGTGACGGCTTCTCCTTAAGAGCTCATGGGCCTTTTGTCTTCGGGTTATTCCAACTTAACACGTAAAAATACATAGGCAAACATAAAGCTGTGTGTGTGCGTGTTGGCCAACTCGCACAGTCCATCCATCGCTGTTCTGCCTCAGAGTGACCAAGTCCAACCTTTACAGTCAGACTACAACGCAAACGAGTAAATGGGGCACTGGAAACAGGGCTACTCTGCTCTGCTCATTACTGTAATATCCAAACATTTGTATTAACGTGCTTTAAGCAGTTTTGCCAATAGCTGTCACGTACTTTGCTCTTTCTCCAAATTACAGAATACTGGGCTAAATACCTCCTATACTTGTGTCCGGGTAAAATTCTTTCATCGGAGTTTTTCCATGTCCATTCAGTGGTGCAGCTGAAAACAGTCTGTTTCCAACACAGCTCTGACAAAAGAAAATCCCTGTTAAAAGCTTACATCCAAGCTTCCTCAGCAGCAGAAAAGAAAGGTTACATGTTTGAGTGCGACAGCTATGTAATCTCCCTACCGCAATCACAAGCCCTGATACGGTACGTGCAGCTTTTTAAAAAAAAGCTTTTTGCCTGACAGAAGTTAGAGGGAAGGCTCTCCACTCTGTACAGCTCTGCAGCACTAAACTTTCTGGTTCTTTTTAGTGGGAGAAGAGCGTTAATCTCAATCGTAGGCTATTGATCTGTACATTTTATCACAATCTCTCACATTATCATATATGACAAACTGGACTATTTGAGTTATATTATCAATTTAGAGACAGGGGGAATGGAAGGTATATTTGATTTAATTCCTGAAACATCTTCAAGCTTTCTCATATTAGAATTCTACTTTGTTTGAGCTTTAGAAAAAAAAAGGATCTTTCAATGGCCATTAGCAGAGCTAAATTCTCTCTCTGTTCAATAACTTTATAATTTAGTTCCTACACTAGAAATTAATAGAGCCCCAACTCCTAAGTATCTAAGGGATTGGTGCTGCCCACACAGACGTCTTTCTGTTCAAATGAACCTTTTACCGACAGTCCCTGTATACCTTTCAGTCAGGTTCATTTCAATCAGATGCATTTTCTATTACATTTTAAAGAATAGGATACAAAAATCATAGAATTTCTATAGAACTGCAATTTTTCTAAAATGTCCTTTTCATTTACAAGACTATGGGGAAAACCAACTCAATTTGCCAAATTTGCATAAATATTATGTAGCTTTTCCAGGGCTAATTATAACCTTAATCCCCCATTCTGATTCGTGTTGATGCAGCTGTAATCAAACTTTAAGGTTTTTTACATCTTGGGAAGTAAAGCGCATCAAGCATGCGTTTCTTCATACAGGTTTGGTTTTGCCACATATTTCTTTAAAACCCATGTTTCATAAGAAATTTTCATTCTAACTACACCAACATTTGAAACAAATCGTTAATATTTTTTATCATCTTCAGAGTTTCTGCTATGAGAACAGAACTTCACCCAAATCGATTTTTATATTCCTCCTCAATGTTGGGGGAAAATACGTGTAGCAAGAACACAGATATTTTTTAATATGTATCATAAAATATTCTTAAAGTTCAGTATTTGACTGCCCCAAGAATCTCCTCTTTAAAAGTGTCCAACACAGGAAGTTCAAGAATTCCAGAAAGTCACAGAAAAAAATAATTAAGCAGTCTGATTTTCTCCACTAAATCCAGATGACATGCTGTCAGCAAGAAATATGCAGGGATTTCCTATTTATAATTACACATCCAAAGTTGTTGTCTACCCACAATGAAATAACGTTCAAAATCTACAAAGGAACAATATATCAGTTCTTTAATTACAGGAGGATCATGAAGCCCGTGACTTCTATGAATTCTATTTTTATTTGTGTGTGGGAATTACCCTCCATCCGTGGCACAGACTTCCAGGCTGGTTTTATGCTACAAGCGCAAGAACAACTCACTGCAGTCTGCTGCTGCTCTCTGCTGCTTTCCATTGCGGTTAGAGAGGACAGAGGAGATCTGGAGATGGCCACGTAAAGAAAATAAATGTTTGTTTTCAAGGAAAAGCAGAATGCTGACACAGAAGAATACTAAAATTACTAGATTTGCCATGCTGTGGAATCTCACAGGAGCATTGTGAGTGGTATGGAAAAAATGCTGTACCCCACTGATTGCCTGGAACATGGTTATCATGATAATTTGCAAGGCCCTCAAAAAGTAAAGAAATAAGTTATTACTTGTTTCCCTCTCTAATTCCCACTGCAAAGGAAGTTATCTAACACAAGTCATTTTCTATCTTGTCACTACCACAGACATCATATAATGAAGTTTTCAGTCCCTCTACCAAAACTCCATAAAAAGAAGAGGAAGGAAAGAAAGAGCTGACTCCCCTGGTCCTATTCTTGAATATTGCTGTTCCAGGACCTGTATCAAGGAGGTTTTCCTTGCCACTGGTGGAGGGATGTGTGAGCCCAATTTCAGGAGTGAATCAGGCCAATGCAGGTGAAAAATGCAGTGCTTAGAACGTACATAGTCCTCTTTACACAGCATTTCTTGACATACATGCTACAGGCTATTTTTATAACAACCCTTACAATATGTCCTTTGTAAATATTCAGTGGAAGTGAAAGCAGGTAAATTATGCCAATTGCACTGGGCCACATCAAGAATTGAAGTGCACTACAGCCACCATTAGGACCCAAAACTAATTTCCTCTAGTCCTGTGCTCAGACCGTTGGATAGAAGGAAATGAGGCACAGGAAGGAAGCTGAGGACAGAGTTGGAAAGTCCTACGTTTTCAGTATAACTCCTACTGAGCATCTCTGGGAAATTTTAACCTCACTACTACTAGAATTTGCCCAGCTATGGCATAGGAATAGCATGCATTTACCATGTAACAAACTAAACAGTTAACGCTTGTTAACTATGTGTGCTAAAAGTTACTCAACGTTTTAACTATTAAAAATATTTTGGAATATAGTATTACCAGTACTGCACTATATTACATGTAATTCAGATATAGTCTAAAAAACAGACTCAGAGGAAGCAGAATCTAAATGCCAGTCCTTGGTTCACTAAATTAAAATTATCATCTCTGCTTCCTCCCTGTACCAGTTTCTAGATAGGTATTATACATAACAAAGGATAAGCTTTTCATTTCCTAGAGAAAATGGCACCTGATCATTGCTTTAGTAGCGTACATTTTCATGTCTTTTTTTTTAAAGAGATTAATACATAACTTTCTATGTTGATAAAATAACATAACATGGTGAAATTCACCTTTTTTTTCCTTCCCACATCTTCAGATTGCCAGTGAGTGCAGCAAACCAAATTCCCTTAGGCTTATGAAAAAAGTAGGTCAACAGCGTCTAGAGTTTCTAAACATATTCTTCTCTAAAATGCATCTCCAAGGAAAGAATCACCCAAGTGTACCAGCTTGATCAATACACGTATAGATTAAGATCCCCTAAAACCTGCATTAAAACTTGCAGAAAACCAGCTGCCTGCTTTCCATGCCTTCCCACTGCCCCTTGCAGTCACTCGGCATGGGCTTGAACAGGCAGAAACGCTTTGCACAGGCTCTCTGGAATAACAGGCAAGGGATTGTTTGTGAATGAAGTATCAGGAAATAAACTGATCTTACTTTCAATCCAGTGGGAGGAGAATGTGGCCTCAAATAGATCTTTTAAAGCTCTTTCTCACAGTAAACTCATCTTGAACTGAAAAAAAATAAAACAGTAAACCTGATTTAGATGGAAATATTAAATGTTTAGCTCTTGCTTTAAATTATGAACACGTTTTGAAATAAAGCAGATTACAAGCATGTTTTATGTATGTTTTAAAGGCTAGATATGATACACAATTGCTGAAAAATTACAATGTAAACTATACCAGTTGGCTTGAGCAAAAATGGCTGTGTATCGTTAGTGATGTTAGTGTACCCCATCAGACCAGCTTCAGGGGCTGCGTAATTGTTTTTCTGTCAACCTATAAATTCTTGAGTAACAACAAAATTATTGTGATTTTTCTTACTAAATAATTCATATATCACAAAGCACGTATATAACCAGGCCCATGAATCACTAAGCATGTAACAATCATATGTAATAGTATTTCTTCTTGTAAGAATAAAAATAGGTTTGACTTTGCAATATTTTACAATCTTGTTCAAAATGTCAAGTGTTTTTTAAAAGTGGTCTATTTTGAAATTTCCATTTTAAACTTGAAAGTTTCCTTGATCAGACTTTTTGTCTGAAGGATTGCTTTTAATCATGTTTTACAGTTTTAATTCTATTAGGATTATTAATATCACTGAAAAGTAATAAATTGGTTTTATAATGAACTAGAACAGGCCTCATAAACTGTGCTTAAAGTGATGCAATTGCTATTAAAATGACTCTAAGCCATATGTATTCTACCTTACCAAGCAAACAGCAACCATAATGTATCCAAACTGGCTAAATTATAACACAGAGTATTACATCATTTCAAACCTTAGTGGCTTCCTCTGTGTTTTTTTAAATGCTGAGCAGATACATATTTGAGTTTTCTGTAAGACAGCCTCGTCACTGAAGATGTTAGTAATCTGGATCATTTATAACTTGAACTCAGACAAAATCATGATCTCGTCTGCTGCAGAAAGCTCTCATGCTACACGGACATCATTACTTTCTAAATACGTCTCGCAGTGCCTTTACTAGAACATTATGATGTATTAGCATAAATAATTAAGGTTAAACTCCACTCATCTATGAGTAATACATACTTTGTGATACATTAGCCCTCTTTATTTCAGCTGCATTTATTCACTTACTAATTCACAAAGGTCAGTAATTGACACTGAGTGTCCCAATCATTAATGCAAATTTTGATGCTCTACTGCACACGCGCTTTATTTAAAAGACTTAAATGCAAACACAGTAATAACATCTTATTCTTTTCTAGAAATCAAAAAAACCTTTTAAATAAACTTGAAATATGTTAGTGACAATTTTTATTCTACATTCCCCTTGCTGTAATGCTGAAGCTGCCACTTTTTCTTAGGTGTATTTAAACTGAACAATACAGCCCAAGAAAGCGTAACATGACATCTGCTTCCATGAATATGTATATTCGGGCACGAAATCAAGACAACTCTCAGAACTAACAACTTACTTTTCTGTAGCAAACATGATTAAGGAGTTACAGCAAAAGCCAATTCAAATTAAATGGCCAAGGTAAATAATATATGAAGCAAAGTCTTCTTTGTTTTAGGCAAAGTTGGTCTAAACTAGAGGCCTAAGGGCATTCAACTATTAAGAAATACCTAAGCTTCATTCAATAATAACATGCATCAGGGAGATCTATAATTATGATTTGCCAAGAGATTTAGACATCAAGGATCTTTTTACTGCTATTAGATTCTTGAAGGGGACTATTTAGTCAACTCACACTTTTCTACTTCGTTTTTCTTGCCTACAGAATGATTCCAATAAATTCCATTTCATCAGAAATTTTAAATCTGTCCATAACAAATAACACTTCTCTTTTGAGTGCTGGAAGAATGAACTCTGGATTCCTGCTCTCCTTTTCCAGAAAGCGTTACTAATGGAAGGAGTATCAATAGGTTTGAGAATACTTACAGCTGAAAAGTACCAGGCTGAGGCAAGCAACTTCTTAAAATCTGTCATTTTTTGCTCATTCTCAGTCCCATTCTAGACATCCTTCTTACTAATTCCATCCTTCTCCATGTGAACACCACCCCACCCATTCTACTCCAAGGAGGCTGTTTTTGCAGAGTCTCTCATTTGCTCAGAACGTTTGTCAGAGAACGAACGTTTCCTCCACTCCATTTTCCTGTCAGAGCTCCAGAAGTTCCACATCATTGTTGCCCTTCCCTTCTCCAACTTCTTTAATCTCAGCAGTTAAAAAAAAAGAGGGGGGGGGGAAGAGGAGCCTTTCTCTCTGTTGATGAGTAATTAACTTGCCTTCCTACTCCACCACTGCAGAGTTGGAACTGCTTTGAATAAGTAAATTAGCTGATACCAGTGTACTTTCCCATAAGAGCTCAGAAAGGACCGACAGTTTCTCTCAAATGATTGACTCAAATTAAGGCAAAGGTTATTGACGTAGTTATCGTTTTACAGTTTTTCAGTATTCATACTGTTCATTGAGCACAAGTGAGCTTGGCAAGCCTAAGCAAGCACACCTGGGAGCTCAGACTTGCATACAAGCACAGGTACACCACTTTGTCAGATAGTTTTGTTAAATTCAGGGTACTGCTGCTCTACTTCGCGGGAGTCTTGAGAAACTGAGATCTGTTCACGCCTGCCAACTTTTGCATGCAGAGTAAGCACAAATATGCAAAAACAAAGATCGAAGAAAAACCCGCAAGGTTCTACCTAATGCTGCAGCGCACTCAGAATTACAGCAGGTAAACCACAGAAAGTAAGTTGAGGACGGATCTAACTTCTGCTTCAGTCAACGGAAGGTCAGTTGGCTCCAGGTTCCTCTGAAAACTGGAGGAAAGCACTGGATATTGCTCCAGGGAAAGAAAGGGGATCAAGAAGGGGACACAGCAACTTATTTTTGAGACAACGTGAGAGTACTAATCATAAACAATCAGGAATATCAATCCCTACTAGTATCTAAATCTAGCATTAATTTACACTGGAAAAAAAGTCAAGAACTTCAAGTTGAAACTGTGTCCACCTGAAGGTTAGCGAGTAGTACATCTTCTAGTGATAAAAGGAGTGCTATTATATGTAAAAATGATACTTAAGTACAATGAGCTGCCTGGAACATGTTTGCATTACTATTCACAAAACTTCATTAAAACAAACATCAGAACACCCATGTGTTATCATAATTTGGAAGAGTAGACAACAACAGAAACCAGTATTTCTTGGGGTACTATCATGAGTGCTACAGAGTCTCTAGTGAAACATTTGTCAAACATACAAAAAGGTATAAAAGTGAAATATAGTAATTAAGACCTGGGTTTTATCGATTGTGTGGCTTAAGTAATTTTTCACAACAAACATAAGATTTAATAAGTATAAGTAGTTAAAGATCCTGA
>VYZW01031957.1:4770-17761 GCA_013401315.1 Balaeniceps rex
AAATCACATTCTTAATCCTGAATTTGAACAAAGAAATATATTACACTGCAAGGGGAAAGCGGGGGCACAGTGGGGCGTGAAGAGAAAAGAAAACTCAGTGCATGCAGTTCACAGAATAATCCCCCATGCACTTTCACATTAAAATATGACTTGCCAGGTCGCAGAGGAGGGAATCCACTTCTGAGGGTAAAGTAAGCATTTGTCTCCTAATTAACAGTTTCTGCTGTTAAGCATTTCACATACTTGGAAAGCAGAAATGCTTTAGGTGGAATTTGCATATGTACTTGTGCAACACACTTCTGCTTATTTCGTTCCTTCAGATGTTTTCAAAAGCTTTAAGTTATGATTTTGAATTTCCAGACATTTCTGCCAACGCTAAAGAGCTATTCACCAACTTTACAAGAACTCTGCTGCAGTCTCTTTGTAGGAGAACAGTGTGCTACTTCATTCAAACTTAATGAGTTGAATAACTTGGCATCTAATTGGACTTTAGATCACTGCTTGTCTTGTTAATGCAGTGTTAAAACTGAAGGTGACCAGATGTAATCGCAGTAAAGACTATTTTAGTGCTTAGTATGCTACATGAGATCATATTTTAATTCCTATTAAACAGGCTTCATTTAGTGATACAAAATCCCAAGTATCTCTCTGTGTAGGTACCTGTGGAGCTCCCCCCCCATGCTAATTTGTGATACAACACTAAATAATAATGAACTTGGAGTACTTAAAGTGCCAAAAATACCTATGGAAAGANATATAAGGATCTCAGAAAGATATCCCAAAGAAAATAAGAAAAGTAATGACCCTGAATGGTAATGTGCGATACAGATGAGTGGGAGGTGAATTCAAAAGCAGTGCCAATTTGTATGGAGAGAGCGTAAGTGTGGAACTGTTGAAGGCCTCTATTCTGCAGTACTTAAGCATGTGTCTATTTTGAAGCATGTGACTCCCTCTTATCCAAAAACCAAATACAAAACCGCATATAGACATACTCTTGGGTTCTTGGGTGTTTCATCAGACTTAGGTCCCACTTAACAATTTTGGCTATACCCTAAGGCCTAAAAAATTTCCTTTGCCTGTTCCCAGAGCACTCACCATGCCAGTTTTTGAACACTTACCAAACTACGTGTCCTTGTGTTGTGCAGTCCATGCAATGCAATTTAAGAGGGAATATAAGGGGAACAGACATGACTTGAACTATGTCCGAAAGACTGATCCAGATTTGATTGACACCTTATCTTTTAAAGCCTTGTAATCTGCTGGACGGAATATTGTAGGTGATCATCTGCCTTGAGAGTTAGATTTTGTACCATACCATTTTATAGCTACAGTCTAGTGATTTATTCATAGCAGGAAGCTATCAAATATTAACCATTTCAAGGAAAAAAAAGTTTATGTAAGTAAGGCAAGCATTTGGAACAACAGGCCTGATGAATGAACACTTAACTACATGCTCTGTCCTTAATCTTGGTTAAGTAGTACACCATATTTGTGTCATGGAAAAAATCTGAAATGCTTTAGCACACTGCCAGTGATTTTTTTTGCTTTATGAACTGTACCACAGGTAATATGTACAATCTGAAATGTTTGTGAAGCCTTAAGATTTAGGCTACCTAGATCTAGTGGTACTAAAAGTGAAATGTGGTCAAGGCGGGACCATTCCTTTTGCCTTCAGACAGTAAGAATTCAGTCAGATACAGTCTGCTTGAAGTAAAACTACTGGGGCATAGTAAGCAGGCTTGCATTTTTTGCACTTTTTCTTCATTCTTCTAATATTCCATACATATTTTAAGGTGCTTGTCGCTTCCAACATCAGAGAAAGTTATTATGCAGGTACTTGATCTGCCCCATAAGGAATTCAGCATTTCAAGAAAGCCATTAAATTATGCACAATGTTAGCCTATGACCATCTATTCTTATCTCTATTACAGTTGCTGCCTATCTTTTATTTCTGCTCCCATTTCACTGCTTTCTTCCCCCCACTGCTTAGTTGTGTCCTAGTTAAAATTCAATAGCAAGAACTTCGGGAGAAGTGTCAGGTCCTTCATTGATACAATTCTGTGATCTATGAGAATGGCAGTGAAAAGAAGTTTGAATAAGAAAGTACTGATGATTTTGTTCATGCTGTATCATATTGCTGTTAAATATTTCACTTAATGATTGGAGGTGGAAAAAATATTTTCTCTCTAAAACTATTTGGAACATATAGAAGAAAAACATGTTTGAATTTAAGATTTTCAAGTTCATCCAGCAGGTTTTCAGCTGGAAGACACTTGTATCCTAAAAGATCCAATAGATTCCAAAAAGAGACTGCTTATTTTACTTCCATAAATAATTTTTGCTCATCTTGATTTGAATGTGAGCTTTCCCCAACTGCTCAGACTTACATATGTGCTTGGTAGGTCTCCTTCTAATAACACTGCCAACTCAGAAACTCCATTTTGGACCTGCAATATTTTTTGTCAACGCTTTTGTTGATCCTGTCATTTCACTAATCAGCAATCAGCTAAAAAAAAAAAATTCTGAAAACTTTTCACACAGCTCGACTGGTATTACTGTATTCCAGAAGAAACATGGTGTTGAAGATTTTCCATTTGCCTAATATTTTAAATTGGCAGGTAATGGACTTGTGCAATTACCAGGTACTTCAGTTTTTCAATAAGCTAGAACTACAAAAGGAATGGGGTCTCTTTCTGAACTTGGATACTTCTGTTCTCCGTGATCAATTGGGAAATGTGGAGAGGCTCTGCAGAGACTTTTTCACTTCAGTGAGCATATGTGGGAGATGTATGCAGACATCTTTGTGATTTCTTTGGCAAGGATAGGTCCAAGTTACATTAGAGGAGCATTTTTGAGCCTATTTGGAGTCTTTGAAAATTAAGAGGCTCATTATTTTCAAATGATCCTACTCTGACATAGTGCAGCACTTGCCTCTTAGATGGTGTTTTTAATTCAATTTTTGTCACCTTCCCGGGGAAAATAAAGTACATGTACATGTGAACTATGCACGCAATGTGTAACAGTGGTCCTTTCATCACACAGGAGCTCTTTATCCATCTTTTGACCTGATAATCTATCTTTAGGGGGACTGCTGAGCCTAGTCTATGGCAGGGGAACCACAATGGTGTGTTCATCAGTGGCTAATACTCTCCTGTGTAGCTAACCTGGGAGATGGAGAATTTAAAAGGCAAGCCCGGCATAGCCCAACCACAGAGCCTTTGTGTAAAGATGGAAATGTCTAAAAGGTCAGCTAGAGAGTCAAGTGGTCCGAGAAGCCCTGTGGACAGGCAAGCTTTGTGGACAACAGCTACTCTGCATAGACATCTCTTGGGTGCTGATTGCACAGTTATCTGTTTAGACAAATTAATAATAACCTGTTACTGGGAGGTACTAAGAGCTTTCAAGTGATACTTGTGTTTGGATATGGTGCATTTCACAGGATCAGACCTGAGAGCAGGAAATTATCTTCAATGCTCTTTCATTTTAAAATACAGCTTTATTTCTTTAATCTTTAAGACTCTACAAGGAACTGTACTGTGTATTTTCTTTAGATTAAAAAATCTGGTTTCTATTAGTGAGTATATGAACTTTAATTCTATTAAACAGAATATATTGTTGGGAAGAGAAATGTAGTTTTTACAGTAAACATATGCCTGTGGGACTGTGAAGAAGTGAATCGTTAAAATGGCTCCAACATGTAAAGGGTGCATAAAAATCTCACAAAAGCCTGAGATGCAAAGTTAATGCTGACAGTGTATAGTGCAGTGAGCTAATAGTACCTGTATTGTGGACATCTGCAGTGAAAGATCCTCTTGGGATCACCATTTGCTTGCCCAGGGAATTTGTTGACATGTTAGATGTCAGCATCCACAAGTTTTATGGACTGGAACAGAAGGGTGTTCCCCGATCTAAGTTTTATAGGTAAACTCTTTGGTTAGTGGTGTAGCATTTGATAGTACTGGGAGGAGGACTTGAGTTGGGCTGGGGAGGGAGACAATTTGTCAGGCCATAGCTGGAGACTGGATTTGTCCATGTGTGCCGAGGAAGAGTACTCTGGTGCAGAATAATCCTGGCATCACATAAAGTGTTAAATGTTAGCATAAAATCACCTGTACTAGTCTCAGGCTTCAGCAAATATTCTTAAGCAGTCATTAAATTACAGAGAAATTCCAATAGTATTGCATTCTATATCAAATATCAAATGAAAGCAGCATCATTAATGACACACTAATGAATACCACATGAATTAATAATAATCGGCTACTTTTTGAAGTCTCCCTGGCTTCCATCTGTCTCTTAAATCATTTCAAATAATTAATTGCTTAATGCTTTTCACCTTTGACAGACAGAAATAAATTGCAGATTAAAAATACCTGTGTTGGCAGTGGGCACAGCAAAGTAGTGTGGCTGTTTGCTGCCAATCTAGAGGGATGATGCATTTTGCCCTGCTGAGCCTGCCTTGCCCAGGTAGTAATGCACAGATAAAGGAGTCTGATACTGTGTTACTCATTTTAGTCAAAAATTCACCCAGACCCGCGGATTTTTTGCAGTTTTTTCCCCTCGGCAGAGCTGAATCAATACCTCTGAAGTCTCCCGTCCTCTCTTTGTAGCACTGCTGTAGGACAGTTGGTGGCAATAACTTACCCCTTTAGCTTGTCTGTGTCAGTAGGTGACAAGGCAGTGCCACAGAGCCTCGGCCCCTTCTGCTGAGATGAGTCGGGGTGTCAGAGGTCTTTTTTAGGGTCACCTCTCTGTTGAGAACTGCCTTATCACCTTGGTCAATAAGCGACCAACCAGTTGCAAGAAATTCCAGTCCCACGGACCTGGAATGAATATGAATGACAGCCTTGTGTAAATGCAAACATCTTAATGTAACATGTTTATTCTGGAAACTGCCTGGCCCTGAGGATTTTAATATTATTTTTATTGGTTTTATTTATAGATACTAAGGAACTTGGTTGCTTGAAGACTTGCATCTTTTTATCTGTGCTCAAAGCCAGGTAAGGTCAATTATTTAAATAAAGTTGTAGTGACCAGAGAATGCATGAGGAGCATGTTAATTTTTAATCAGTTTGAAAATGGGGAAGTCAGTCATGATTCTTTCTTCCCAAAAGATTTAAAGTTGCAGATTGCGCAATCTTGCCATGTATAAGTTTCATACCTCAATTTATTATCTTTCGGTCATTTTTTTAAAAATTTCTTTTATGGCTTTACGATAAAGCGTGTAAGAGAGAGAGAAGGCACGGGTGCTCTGTGATTCAAAGTGAAGGAAAGCCCAAATGCCTGTCTCTCAACCCCTGATAAATGCAGCTCACAGCATTCATGTGCTAATAAAGAATTTAATCCTAGTTCCACATTTTTCCTTCCTCAACCTTTTAAATGTGATACCGAATGGCAACCTCCTACTTTATTGTAAATGCTTTTTAAATGCACATTTTCAAGCTCTAAAGCAGCCGGAGGAGTTCTTCGCATAAAATGACATTACCTTGCGTACGCAGAGAAAAATGGAGGGTAACAGGAATTTGTTGTGCTAGAGAGTGATAGCTGCTAGACTTTCAGATATTTAAAACTCCGGGAAAGATACTACAGTTAAAACAAAAAAAAGGTTCTTCTGCATACTTCTGTGCAAATTCCTTGCAGAAAATTCCCCAGGCAAAATTGTTTCTCACAGGTATAATTATGCTAGACGGAAGGAGCTGCAGGGGCCAGTTCCCAGCCTGGAGAGCCTGTATTCTCCTAGGGTCAGACCCATGGCAGTAGCAGCTCCAGCTCTAGCACTGCCAGGCTGTACCTGCCTGAAGGATTTCTGCCCTCTCTAATGCCGTAAGGTGAGTAAGCACAGTGTTCGGGGAGCAGACAGAACAGGGGAGAAATAAAGTCAGGTATTAATGGCAAAGAAACTGCAGGTAGGAAAAGGCAGTGGTGGAGGAGCAAAGGGGCTTGCAGTACTGGCAACCCCGGTGGCACTGGCAGTGCCTGGGAACCTGTCACTGCCTGGCTGTTCAGCCCTGTCCCCGTGCCGCTGTTCTAGATGAGGTGTTGGCGTAGGGACTCTGAGTAGGAAGCAGAGCCAATAGTAAATCCTGCAGAGGAAGTAACGTGAAAGTGAGGAAAGATTTGACTGGAAGGGAAAGTAAAGGAGACGGGAGATGTGATCTAGAAAAAAACATATGAAGCAGAAACAGGAAAGAAAAGCAAGGGAAAAATTGAAAAAAAATGGGGCAAGCAAACTAAAAGCAAAGCAATAACAGCATAAGCTCAGAAGTGTTTTGCACTGGTATTATAAAACAAAAATTCCACTGGGAAAGGAGGGCAAGCACTGGGTTAAGACAAGAGGCAAGATTTCACTGTGCCTGAAAGCATCTTGTTGAGATGAATTTTCTTTATGCATCCATACCCTTTACCTAAGTGCAGTAAGAATAGTTTGGGGCTTGTTGGGTATGAAATGTATTTATGATTTTCTGCTCTCAAATGAATGTTCAATTTTGTTCAAAAATTGTTTTCTTTATTTACCCAGGGCATGTACTTATACTGCCAACGCTAAATGTCATTCCTATCTGCTAGAAATATTTTGTTCTAGGTAATAGCCCAATGCCTTTAAAATTCAGTGTATTATGCTTTAGTTAAAAATAATGGGTAATATAGCTGTATTTCACAATGAATAAGTGTGTTAATTATGAGACAAATCACACTAGATATTGTTTGCTGCTCAATTCCCTTTGAATTTGAATGAGTAATAACTTGCTTTAAAATAAAGGACATTTTTAATGTGTCCAACAATGATGAAGTAGACTAATTACAGGTAATAAATATATTGTTATTGAAATCTGAATGACTACACTTGTCAGTGGCTCTCAGAAGTATGCTATACTCATTTGAATTATATACCTTAATATATATCAACTAATTATATATTTGTTCCATTCCTAATTAAAAAACAAGTTAGAATTTCATCAAACCCAATTTTCCTGAAGTCACAGAGGTAATGCTCCTCTTGACCTAAATGGAAGCTAATGTTCATTCTGCATTTTAAGGCAGGAGCAGTCTGTTTACCTTAAGACTTTTGCAAAACAGAATATACAGCACTAGAAGCTAAGTACTAGTTTAAAAGGCAGGGAGAAAGCAAGGAAGAGGAAAGCAATGCTAACCCAGGGCAGCACTAACCCATGCAAAGTTTGGCTTCTTGTGGTAAGCTGGCTTACAGGCTTCCTCCCAGAGGAGCTGGCAGGCTTTAGGCTGCCGTTAGCCCCAAAGTTAAAATCCAGACCTTCCTCAGAGCAATCCTTTTCCTCATCAGTAGAGAAAAACTGCAGGCTCCATGGAGTTCTGTGGCACTTTGTTCTCCTGGTTCAATAAAAGTCATATAAGCATCTTTAACCTCCTGATGACGGAGGCACCAAGCAGTCCCCTTGCCCCACTATCATGGACGAGAATTTCAGAAATGCTGAAAACTCCTTTGCCTGGCTGTCACAAACATACGCTTGTTTAATGGCTACAGGAAAGAGTCCCTAGTTCAGCTTCAAGGAGACCATTTACAGTCCGATATAAGTTGCCTCCTGAGTTGAAACATAGAGGCCAAGTTGTTCTGTGCCTTAGAAATAGGAATTACAGCCCCAAAGATGTCAAAATAAATTGTGCCGCCTCAGCCCTGGCAGATGCCTAGTCCAACCTCGGGGTCAGATCTCACTTGTTGGCGACTTAGGGGTCACCTGCAGGCAGAAAGGCTGTACCATGATGCTCCAGACCCATGATGGGGGAAAAAAAATCAGAGACTGTCAACTTAAGTTTTATTTTTGCTTTGTGTAAGCCTCAGCAATGTTCACTTAAACTTAGCTGTTTAAGCACTTATACCTGCTAGTGAATTCATTTGGATATTAATGAATATTAATGGAAAGGGAGCACAAAGGATACAATCAGTCTAAGTTAATTTCAAAATTCAAATAAATGATCATGCATAGGTTGTTTTTCTCCAGTATTCGCCATTTCTAATTAGGATGCAATATGACATGTCCTGTTTTCACATTTCATATGCTGCATATTTCAAGTAGCAAATCTAGACTCTCGAGATGATGGCTGGCAACTCGAGAGAAAGAAAAACATAAACAACTTGGAGAAAAAATTGAATTTAATAAAAATAATCTTGAAAATATTGCAAGGCTAAGTCAATTCAGAAATATGTTCAAAATATGGAGTGTGAATGTTGGTTTTCCATAATACAGATGGAATCAATGCAAGCAGAATATTGACTACAGATTAAGCTCACCTTATCGATAAAGACGAACTTCTGCAATCTCCACCTTCAGAGGGATCCATCATGTGGTTCCTGTCAATCCTGAAAAAAAATCTTTCCATCGTTAGCAAGGTTCCATTTTTCACTTCAACAGCATCTGAAAACAGTTTCTCATCAACTCAGTTCCAAAAGAAACTTAGCTACTGTGTTTTTTCCATTTCTTCATCTATAACAATGTTCTTTTTTTTAGAGATTAATATCAGTTTCTTAAGCATTATTGAAGAAAAAATGTATTTAACAAATAATAGCATTATACTGAAGATAAAATTTAAAGGGCACAGTGGAGTCTGCAAGAAAATATTAAATTATATATCAAAACATAAATACCCTAAAAAGAGTGAAAAAAGTATCTTCTATTAAGAATATGCAGTACGCATTCCAAAACATGTATCTATAATTGGAATAAAAATAGTGAAGCTAATGTGGTATTCAGGTCTTATTCTGTTCCTACAATTAACTGGTTGATCTAACACACATTTAAAAAATAATATTTCCATTTGGCAGCAAACAGCTGCCAGTGGAAGGAACATCGCCAAACAGTGAGTTTGTGGTTATTTAAAATGAACATTGAACTATTTTGGTCTTAGATGGGTCATAAGAGTTAGAACAAAGCATATGTTTTCCAGGCTGGTGGAGATGGCAGTTGTAACACAAAATGGCACAACTCCTCTAACCAGAACTAAATAGGGCTGAGTAATCCTCGTCTCAGATATGACTACTTTCACCAGAAGGTGCTGTACAGATGTATCAGGAAAGAGTAGTGCTGACAACTACCTGAAGGCTAGACTCAGCTCAAAAGCTCATGTGACATATAATCAAAACCCACAAATGGAAAAAAAGAACACAAAAAAATCCTCCAACTTCTTTTCCCTTACATATAAAGTAATCGATCGACTTGCCTGTCATACTTCAAGTTCAAACTAAGTCTGTGTCCCAAACAGGCATGAAAAATCATATAATTTAAATAACATATAAGCTCCAATTATGACTCTGTAAGTGATATTCTTTAGTCCTATAATCTGCAAGTACAGAAATTGTTTGTGTTTGATTTTTACCAAATATAATAACAGCATAGAGCTTGATTATTAGCGCTTAAGAAGGCATCATGAGCTTCAGTAATAGTAAGTGTGTTATCAAGGCTAATTGCTCATTTCATTAGCTTGTTCTCAAAGTTGTGCAATTCTTATTCAATAGAATAGCAATACTGCTTTTTTCAAGACAGTTTATTGATAGTTTAACAAATTGACAGAGAAATTATGTTTTTCCCTGAAGAGAAAGAAAAAACAAAAGGTTGAAAAAACTTTACAAATGGAGAAATGAATAGCAAACCGCAATTAGTTGTGCAATACCGAAGTATCACAGAGATTTCACTTTGCCATTAGAAGGATTAGTTCCTGAAAACTGTCCTGGGTAATAAGATCCTTTTAAGAAAGCAAATATGCATTATTGGGTTGTATGGACTAGGAAATCACAAGAGACACCTCTCTCTGACATTCAATTTAAAAGGACTTTTGAGCCTTGTTTTGCTTTTATCTCAGTGGCAGCTCAGAACTGTTAGTTATCATCAGAAAACGCTTCCCGTAAGTCCAGAACTCTTTCTAGAAACATTTCTCTATTTGAGAATCTCTCTCCCTTTCAGAATTCCTTGTCGCTAAGGATTCCTATGCATATGCTAAATATAAAGAGGTTCTAGTTGAAACTTTTTGTATTACACTTTAAAAAATTCAGCTTTAAATCTCATCTGGTAATGGAATATGCTATTAACATGACAAAAGCAAACTTCATGTATTATAAAATTATGCTTCATTGTGATTATTTAGAAATACAATATGCCTATAAGTGCATTTAAATTACAGTAAGCAAAACAGCACTTTATGAAGAGTTGGGTGGTGTTAGGTTTTGGGTGATTTTTCTTTTTAATGGACTGAACCACCCACTAAAAGATTTCTGGTTTCTTGGATGATTCATTAATGCTTCCTTCATTTTCCAATTTCTATGGGACCATCTGGCCCATCTTTGTAGAAAGGCATTTAGCTGTAAATATATTTTACAGTCTTTCTCAATTTAAAAGTAGTTGCCCAGCTGCTTCACAGAAACTGTCAGCAATTGGTAAACTCCTCAGAATTGCCAGCCTTCATTAGTAATCCAATCAGGATGTAGTTTAAAGTACTGCAAATCAGATTATGCTCCATTGGACAGGAATTGGAGTGACGTGATGTGCTGGGTTATCTTATTTTGCATCTGCGATTGCCTTTAATCCAGGAGATGCATGCACTTTCTTTTGAAGGGGGGGCACTTAGACTGAGATCGGCTGTCCCTGTGCGTGTATGTGGTCATGTGTGTGTGTTCCCCCCAAAAGAGTACTGTTCAGGTTTTGTCTGTCTCATTGAACCGAATTCAATGTCAGGCATTGGTGGCATGAGTTATATGCAGTCTTGGCTATGGTTTTGAGTTGCTGTTTTATCTGGTTTAGATTAATTAGAACTGTAAATTTGTGTTTTCTGATTTGAGTGGATTTTAGATCAGTCCCTTTCTCTCTCCCTATTATCTTCTGTACTATCAAAACCATATTTCTTTAACAGCTGGCAGTGCTTGGTGGTAATGAGATAAAAAATGTGGAGGTAAGGCAATAAGGCTGGCACTTGGCTGCATTAAACTATTACATTAGTACATCATTTCTGTAGTTGCGAGACTCTCTGGTACAATGTGCAGGTGGGAATATTTATAAGAAGAACAGTCTAATTAAAATTAATTTCTACACATGGAGAATCTTATGCGTTAGAGATCAAGCTGTACAAGGACTTGGACAGATACAGAATTCCATATTTATTTATAACGCATCTCTATTGCTCAAATAAATATATGCATAGAAAACTTGCCATTTTACACTGGACTATACACTCTTTCGACTATTACTTTCAGTAGTATTAGATTTTGTGCTGGGACAGCTCATATAAGTCATTAGTGAGGAAGTAAAGTTTGCCCTGTCTAGCCAAGTGGTGTTTCCTACAGTACATTTCACTGTGTTAACTCAAAAGTAACTCAACTTTGTGCTTTATACAGGTATTCTGAGTGACTCGTTGCTACAGTGAAAAAAAACAGAGCACCCAATACCTGCTACTCAGCTGTAGAAAGCTCAGAAAGCTCATCATTTGTTAAAGGCTGAAAAGTCTGTTTTTATCAGTTGGATGCAGTCAGAGTTGTATTATAGAGCTTTTATCAATTGTACTTTATATGCCTTCAGTTAGATGAGCATTCAGGAACAGCTTTGAAACTATGAAGAGGACATGAAAACTTTATTCTGTGGGACATTAATACACTACTTCCAGTTGAACTGAAGATTTTCTAGGTGTGAGATTTAAAGGGAAATGTTAACAGAATAATGCGATGTCAGAGAAGTTTGTCTAGTCCTTATTTTCAAGAGAAATTTAGAAATAAGTAATAGTGTGAAGAGATTCTGACAGGTCTATACAGAGTAGATAAAAGAAGGTAGATTTCTAGACAATCATGTCTTTGGGATCTATTCAGTTAACAGGACAGAGGGAGAACATTTAAATAAGCGGAGGAGAAGAAAGAGAGATTGGGTTAGGGGTTTGAAATCATTAAAACCGCATTTCACTAGTTTTGTCGAATCTGTAATTGAATAGTAATAAAAAATACTAAAACTAGATGTCTTAGTGGTATGAAAAGATTAAAGTTTCACAAGTAACTTCTACTCTTTGAAAATACTATGATAATAAATCTACTTTCTGAACAAAAGAAAATCATTTTACAGTTCATTGTGTAATGCATTCACGTCCTCCAAGCAATATTTTTGGTTAGCTTTAGGGAGGAAATTATGGAGTGCTAGAAGTGACAAGTATCCATTATCAGATGTTTGGTAGGGGTAATTTTCCTTAATTAAATCCATTGTTTATGGAGTCATTGGCACTCAGCTAGCAGAAAGTTTCAAGATAACTACTTTTCTCATAGACAGTTGCATGGAATTATTTGAGTGTGTTTGGTTACTTTATTAAATTCAGAGAGCTCTGCTATTCTGAATTTCATGTATCTTTTCATTTTTGTCTGCTATCAATGTGATCTGTGAAGACATTGGCTTTTCAACTAAATCCCCAAGTTCAGTTCATTCCAGGAATAGTTTGAAGACTCATCCTAGTGGATAATTACACATTTCATGGCATTTTTATGAGCCTTTGCTTCATAGCTTGTGGATGTCTGTATTTCATAAGCTTTATAGTCCATGAAATAAAGGGGTTGTGTTGCAGTACATTCAACAGCTTATACGTATAACCTGAATGCTAATTTTTAGGAACTGAGATTTTAGACAAGTGGCATCGTTTTCCTCTTGCAGTTGGGAGTTGGGAATGACTCTACTGAAATGAATGGAGCTAGGCTAATAAAAAGCCTTTGAAAACCCCGTTGGTTCCTAAATGGCTCCCAGTGGAATTTCCTCTAATCTCCATGGAATTAGGAAGGAACTCTGTGTATCTTCATACATTTTTCTTGACTGTGAGACTGCTAAACACAGACTGTTCAGGCAAAATAAACAGTAACGTACAACACTTTTTCCACAACTGAAAAACTAATATGTGAAGTAGTGATTGTATCAATACACACTCAGCTATCAGAAAAGTAAGCAAAAGGGAAATGAAAAATGGTATATGAAGGGAAGAATGAAAAAAGGAGGAAAATGCAACACAA
>VYZW01031960.1:3183-14317 GCA_013401315.1 Balaeniceps rex
AAGAGATACTTAGAGACAACAGGTAAAAATACTTACACATTATCTTCTACACAAATTTTAGGTCCAACTAAATTCGCTGCTCCACTGGCCATTTTGAATGCAAAATGTTTTTCAGGACAGGCTTTAGAGATCCCACATTTGTATCTTGGAGGTTTTGTAGCTTTCAAAAGGAAATAAAACAGGATTTTAGAGACAACACCACAGGTAGGCTAACAGAGAAATACCAGTTAGTTTTCTGAAGGAATTCAAGGAAAAGAGCACAGACCAACGGTATCTCATCTGCAGTTTCATAGCTGCTTAAAATAATCTAGGTTCCTGCAGTGCCTCATTATTCTACTTCTTGTTCTTACCCTGCTGCTCGCTCTGGCACTGTCATCAAAAGCCACAAGACAAAACAAGTGAAATGCTGGCAAAAAAAAAGACTTTACCAGAAATTTAGGAAAATCAGGGAAAGAGGAAAATTAGTTTCTGATTGCATTTAAAGTGTAATTAAGACTTCCTTAACTATGAAAATTCAACAGTCTTTCTGTTATTAGCGAAAGCAAGTCACAGCAGTAACACATGCATATGAATACTCACAGCGTGCAGCTGCATCCAGTGCTGATCTAGCTAAAATGCAAAAAGTTGTACAAGATGTTACTATTAATGAGTCATAAATTTAAAAGCTCTCTGTACCCCTATAAAAACAGGTTCATTGAAATGAAGTATCAAATACATCTCAACATTATCTAAAACAATATAAATACATTCCAATATAAAATATTAACCTTTACATGGTAGAAGAATTAAAGTGATCAGGAACCACATTTAGAAGCACTGCCTTAATTTATGACTCTCCGATTAACACAAAGATCCATGGAGATACAAAACCTCCAGGGATTTGTGGAGGTGTGGGCACTAAAGTGAAATGAATTCCCTTCTTACAGCTTCACCTGGATGGGGTTCCTTTCACCTAACACTGGAAGCCTGCAACTCAGGTGTATTTGAAGCCAACCATTCATGACTCCCTTTCTTGAGATAGGAAGAGACACAAGTGACCTCATCATGCACATATCTACAACACATCTGCAATACTTAATGACACCTTTGTCTCTTCAACAATTATTAAAGATACCTCTGGTGACTGGTTCAGTAGTCGGCTCACACTGCAGCAATCTGGACTTAGATAACATGAACCCTACCCATGTACCTAAAATTGGGGTTTTTTTAATGAAAAGCCCCTTTAAAGATAAAGTAGTTCAAAACATAAGACTCTGAATTTTAAGTCACCTCAGCTGCTAATCCTTTTCTGTGTAGAACCTAGGCACATGTGAAATGTTTTGATTACTGCACATTCAATTGTACATGGTAGTGTACCTGTCCAAGCAAAAAAGCACACCCAAAACAAATTCTGAATTGCTTAAGCAGCAGACAGGCAGAGTGCAGATTTCCAGAAACATCATTCGAGTCACCTAGTTTACAACTCCAGACTAAGACTGTAAGTACCAGTAAAGAGAAAAAGGAGGTAAAATTATGCATACTTGGCAGGCAAAAGAATCAGACTGATTAAGAGAGTAGGTTAAACATTTCATACAGAAAATAACTTAATACACACATTATGTATATGTACAATATATATTAAAGCAAGTACACACATTAAAAAGAAACACAGAATTCTTAAGTGTAAGAGCCTAAGTCAAGCCTAAAGCAAAATGAATATATTCTTGACTATTGCTCAAGTAAATATTAATAGATGTCTGCATAAAACAAAGTCATCACTTACCAAATATGTGTCCTAAGTTTGCATCCATTTTTATTTCAAACACTTGAGATATGACATAAAACGTCAATAAAAATATTGCTACGACTACTACCAACTTTGCAGCACCTATTCAGAAGCAGAGAGAAGTTTCAAAAAATTATCTGCAAATGATAACATTAAGTTTACCAAAATTACCTACATGAGAAATGTGTATCAGATTATATTAAGGGGAACTCAAAGAGGATGATCTTTTGTGGACTCCCTGAACAGAAGTAATTATCTGCAAGATAATGTAGGATGCAACTGAGCCAGTCCATCAGGTTACTATACCAAATACCCTCCTCTCAGCTTTCTCCAGCTTGTCTGGCACCACAGCACACCAACTCAGCTCAGTAGCCAGGAGAAACCACAAACTTTTGCGTGGAAATCCTGTTTAACAAGATGAACTAAGCGGATCTAACTGGCTGCTGCCCAAAGGGGAAATTCCCACCTCACCCCATGCCACTTCCCTGTCACTCATGTAGCATGTGTACCTGTTTCCTCACTGTTCACAAATACTTCTCTTTCCGCCCCCCGTCCCCACCTCAAACTGAGCTACCTCTGTTTTAATGTATGGCCAAGACTGAGTGACTAGGGATCTGTTCATATACTGTATCTTGGCTGCTTTGGTTAGTCAGTCATTACGTTAAAAAAAAACAACACAAAAAACAACCAACCAAACCAAACAAAAAGCCTTCCACCTCCTTTTCAGCAAGTTTAAATTACTGACCTTCAAAAAGCAAGTTTGAAGACTCAAAAGAACTAATTTAAAAAGTAATAAAAAGCAGTACCTCTCCCCTTCCCCTTTTAATATGTTGAAGCCTCGGGTAGCTTGAAGTTTTACAAGCCTAACTTTCTCCAGTGCTGAGCAGACTACCTCCTGCGAGAAGGGCTGGAAGCACACAACCACAGCAATTTACATCCGAAATGGAAACTCAGGTGTATGTGGTACTGCCATGAACCCTGCCATTTTTTAGCATAATTTTCAATAGACTTTTACAGAATACTCTACTCTTAGCTTATGGTAAAATACTAACTGACTGAGAAGTCAGGTGAGGAGGCATCTGATCAACATCTTGCCTTGCTGTCTCACCCCAGTATGTCAAACTGTTTGGAAGAAGCAACCTTACAACATGCTTCCGTTTCTCAGATTGCCAGCCAAATAAATCCTTCAGAAAAAACCCAAACTTATGTACTCCTGCAGATCTCAGACTGCTGCTGTGATGGGCTGTTCAGAAAACCTTAAAACAGACAGCTTACTCAGCCTTCAGAAGGATGAGAGATGTTAATCAATCCTTCCAAAAGGCTAAAAAAAAGATAAGGGGATAGAAAAAGAAAAGATTAAGAAAGAGATAAAACTTTTTTGTTTGCTTGTAGTTCAGTCTTCCTCTCCCACCTTCCCTTTTCCTGTGTGTGAGCACATACATACTATGTAAGAAAACACAGATGTAAACAATTTAAAAATATTATGCTGGAACTCCAAAGATTATTGCACTTGAAGGGAAGTGAACCACATGTAAGCACTAGAGAAAACAGATGAGCTGAACATATATTAAGAAGTGGAGAAAAGGTTTTCAAAGCAACACTTCTTAAAAAGACAAGATGGTACCAGATTTTGGAATGTGTCATCTAGCAAGTGGCACTTGGAGAGCATGTTGTTTCAGTAGATAGTAGGTGAGGTGAACGAAAACTCAGTCTGAGCGCTAACCATCCCCTCCACTCTATATCCTGAGCCTTTGAACTGAACTGCGAGCGCTCCCTCTTAGGGAGAGGTAAATTCTTTTAGCACTTGAACCAAAACCAGCCTGTTTGCTACAGGTTAAACATTCTACAGGAACTGGCGTATCTTCTTTGTCTGTGGGTTTTAGCAACAAAAGTAGTTAGATGGAAGAAAAAAAGAGGTTTGGAAAAGCCATTTTCCAGGTGATTTAGCCATCTTCTAAAAATTGCAGCATTTTCCAGTTCTTTATCAGATTTACTTTAGCAGGTTGCTCCCAGTTACACATACTGAGCTTAATAAAACAACTTTAGAAGCAGTGACAAAAATCAGGACTAATTTCATGCATTAAGAAGGTTAATGTGCAACTCTCTTGGAAAAGGTAACGTTCTCCCCTAGAAGGGTCAACAGCTGCTCCTTCTGCAACATAACACTACAACTATTGATAAAAGCGCAATGCATCAGAAACTCAAATCTATTCAACTGCCACACGGGCTATTCTACTGCAAGCAAATGTCTAAAATAGTATTTTTTTGTAGTGTTATATTGCAAAGATCTTATTTTTATGACCACTACACCTTCTGTCAAGTAAAATCAGTTTCTCAAACCCTGTACTACAGTAACTTACCTCTATGAAAAGGCTTGTATAGCTTTCAAACTCCCAGTAACCATTCAGGAAGTTTCAGACACTATATTATAATAGTGTGTGGCACTTTTGGTTGGGGTGCAAGGCATGGAAGAAATCACTTAAGACATCAACTGGCCATTTCCTTATTCCTTCATAATCTCACAGAATTAGCAGCCAGTATAACCAGTCACTGCAGATCAGCTGAAGTGTGTTAACCAGATGCTTGCTCTTAGACCATCCCAAATTCCAAAACAAGTTTCATTAAACATCAGTTAAATGGAAGAGCAATGCCTGTTATGCCAGTTAAGTTTATTTTAAAACCTCATTGTTACAACTTGTTAGTGCTGTCTATAGCACTTGTTTCACAAGTGACAAAAGTCTGATTTTCCTGCACGTACTTACCTGCTATTCTCATGTTTAGTCTTCAGCCAGCTAATGACACTACTGCATTAAAAATAGCCACCTAGGGAAAAAGAAAAGCACATCATTGTAATTACAGCCAAATAAGCACTTCTGTGATGAGTTAACAGTAAAAAAAACCCATAAATTTCTAGCCAATAACATTAACGATGATTGTCCTGAATACCTAATTCTTAACGCTCACAGTAAAGGGAAGAAGACTTAAGATGGATTTCTGATGTATTATTTGTTACTCCATGAAACAAGTGTTCTGAAAAAAACATTAATTTAATTTTATCAAATCCACTACAAGTTCCGTTCAACTTTCAACCCTTCAATCTGTGACATAAGTATTTATCAGTGCTGTATCTAAGCAGTCTTTGATTTCCTAAAGCTATGGACAAAAGTCAACAACTCCATCTGCATTGCTTCAAAGCCCTAGCAGCTCTCGGATGCAAGTTGTTATTTGGCAACATAACATAGCAAACTATGCTTTGGATAGAAAAGATTTAAGCATTTTGGCCTTTAGGATACTGCATAAATTGCATTCAATGGAACTAAAAGAAGGTTATTCTAATACTTTAATCCACGCATTACAGAAATGTAATAACACATTTGTCACTCATAGCAGCATCCAGAAGACTCACGTGACGGTCAATGGTGAGAGAAGCACCGACCCTAGAACAGAGACAATTTCAGAATAAACTGAAAACCACTGCCTACGAGCAAACGCCACATAAGCACTCAAAAGTTTCTTCTTGAGAAGAGCTTGCCACCACGTAAAGTCAAAATGGGCCACAACCTACACAGACTGCTCAAAGGCTACCACCTGCTCCTCAAGCAACCCCTTGTCCCTGGACTGTACCAAATCTCTTCCCTCTGCCTGCAGAGCGACAGCTTCTGCTGGCTCTGCACCATGGTCATGCTCAGCCATGGTGTGGGCCCATGCTGCACTGAGCCTGGACATCTTCTGTCTCAAGTTTCCTCCTACTCCCGATTCAAGAAGCACAGAGCAAAGACAACCACGTACAGCCACTTGGCACACCCAGCACTGACATGGTATCTATGCAAATCAGGTTTGGCAAACATTGTAATCTTTACTAATGAAATACTACATATCTATTAGAAATTCGGTAATTTCTTTTATAACGTTTAAGTAGATAAACATGTAAAAAAACCTTTATAAATGAACTGAAATTAGAATTTGCTTGAGAACAGTATGCTACCTGAACTGTTCTATGTCATTTCTTCTATTCGTATCATCATAAGTAAGAAAAAGCCCCCAGTTACTTTCAAAAATACATGAGGCATTCAGACAAATAACAGTCTGTAATCAGTACTTCCCTTCTGGATAAAAAAAAAAAAAAAAAAAATTCTGAATTTGCATTTTGCTGCATAACTACTTATATTTAATACAGCAGAAGAAAAAAAACTATTGGCATTCAGGGATCCTGCTAGATCATTTACACTAAGGTCAAATTTGAAAACATGTAATAAACTATCATTCTAATCCAAGTAGCCATCCCACAGCCCCATCACAAAAGCTACAGCATCCCTAACACTCTGCAGTCCTATGCCATGATTTCGAAAACCATCAAAAACATTATCTTTACAAATTATTTGAAAAACTATTGTTATTAGAGTTTAGGAAATGCAAATCATTTGGAGATCACCATCACACACACACACACCCCCAGTTCTCATGGTCTATGCTAGGGAGGAAAAATTGATATTACACAAACAACCTTTTGTCTTAACTCAGTATCTGTAAGTTCAGTGATTTGTGTCCAGATCCTCTTTGCCAAAGATGCAGTCATTGTGCTCTATTGCTTAAAGTTTCCAAGAAAATGGTCAGCAGAGAAATAAACAGGAAAAACCAAATACAAGTATAGAAATATTTATTTCTACTCCATAAGAATTTGAAAATAAGTATCAACAAGTTTGAAAACCAGACAAATGTTTTTGAATGCTAAGGTTGTACTACAAGGGAAATCTCATAACATATTATGGACATAATATAGCCATTATATTCATAGCCACATATATATCCATATATAATATATTCTTTCAGTGAAAGGCTGGTATTTATCTGTCTTATAAAAAGGCAAAAAGAATCTGCCAGGGCAGATAAACTCATTTTATTTCAAAGTCTGTGAACAGAATTATTCTAAGCTCCTTTCTCTCCCCTCCCCACCCCCGGAAATATATCAACATTAAAATAAACACCATCTGTAGTTTGAACAACCACAAGCTTGTTTTAACTCAGCACTGAAAAAAGTTTCCTCTTTTTCTTTTACTATAAACAAAACCACAACGAATTCAAAGCATGAAAGCAAGAATATGAAAACCAAAAAACGATCACATGATCCAACCTTGACTGCAGAATGCCTTTATCCCAACACCCCCATCCACCCATCGCAGTGATCACTATTTGTTGCAATCAACAAATACACAACAGATAAGACGCGTTTAAGTGAAATGTTTTTGATTTGGAAAAAATGACTACGTAATGCCTCAGCTTGAAAGGAATTTTAAAAGTGATTTAGAGACTCCATAACAAAAAATTGTGGGTTTTGATCTAGAGAATAAATACAGGAATGCTACAGTGCAGATAAATGTTGCACAGCACTTTCCAGCTGCAAGAGAATAATTTATGAATGCCAAGTCTTTTTCCTATAGAGTATATCTTAGAATATTTTAACTCAAGACAGAACTGGAATGAAATAGCACAGCCCATGAACTCCTATGAGTTCTTATAGACCATTACTCCACATCTTTAGTATTAGACCTCATAATTGGAATTACAGAAGCCATATAAAAATGGATTTGCAGTTTCTAATAGTGCGTATTTTAGGATCATTTAAAAACAAAGAACACAGGACCACAACTGAGCTTGCTCAGACTCAGATGCACAAAACCAGTAGCAACAACATTTCTTTGATTGCTTTAGGAATGGGCTAAAAAAACCCCAAACACTATTTTTCTCCTCCTTGACATACGATTCCATCAAGCAGGGAAAGCAGAATTACAACCTAAGTATCTTCTTGACTTATGAATGTCCAGTAATATAAATAACCACTTTATTACTACATTAACGTAATTTATGTCTGTCAGGCAGTACAACAAGGCTCACATTTATCACTTATTAGTCAGAGACTGAGGCAGGGTCTATAGGCAGCCCCCTGATGAGTACAGCAGAACACTATACGGACGCAAAGGCCAAGGAGAGCACCACAAAACAGGCAACACAAGCAATCAACGTCTACAATTCACAAAGTAAAACGGCTGGTTTTGGGAAGCATTATATTGTATGACCATGAAACATGGATTTTCTTTTTCTTCAGATTGTTTTCTCAGTGCAGAACTTAGGAGGTTTATCAGTCAAGGTCTAAAACTTGAGCAGCAGAAAGAAACCAAAATATCCCTCCCATGCAGCATCAAGTGCCTTGAAACAAGAAGCTATCCACAGAAGAACCCATACCTTCGGATGCTGGCTTTCCTCTACATCAAGAGAAAGGAAGCTGTTACTCCCCAGGGTGGCCTATTGGAAGGAAAGGTGTGGCAAATTGCAGGTTTACATCTATCATGGACAGCAGTAAAGGTGTTTTAACTCAGAACAAATTCTAGTTACAATCAGCGTAGTCAAATATCTGCACGTGTTCATTCACAAGATGAGTATCACTGTGAATTTCAGCTGTTCTATTAAACTTCCAATATTCCTATTTGTCAAAGGGATCTCGTGCAACTCTTCATGAGGCTGGAGGAGCATGCTCTCCTTTTCCTAAGATCTCGCTCAGTGCTAAAGGTGCAGACACGTCTTCTCTCAGCAGCAACCATATCTGTCAAAGCACTTTGTGAACCCCGCTGCCTGTCATCACCAATTCACAGGAGCCAGCATTCAGAACAACCAGTGGCAAGACGCTCACACCAGTGACCTCTCAACTACAGTAAACCATATCCACATCCTGAATAAAGAGCACAAAACTACAAAGAGGTTGTGGTCTACAGTCTGCTAGTCAGGCCTCTTGTCTAGGCTAGTGGATATTTTTCTTATGATGATGCTAACCTTCAGCCAAGCTCAGCCAGCCAGCCACGCTGGTCCAGCGAGATGGTAAAATTCCAGTATGTCAAGCTGTGAAACACTGAATAGTAGAAAACAAAGAGGAGAATGCTTTGTTAAACTGATGTAGAAAGTTCTCTCTGAACTGGCAGAACATGATGGACTCAACGACAAAAGTAAGAGAAAGCCAGCAGACAGGCAGGAAGCTGGTGCTGCCATATTAGCAAGTTCAGAAATTGCTCCTTAAGCACAGCCCAGCACATGGTTGCTCAGTCCCTCAAGAATAGGAAGGAAAACTTGGACAGCTCACTGAACCAGAGAAGACAAGAAGTTACAGGTTATAAATCCTTTTTGAATGCTGGCATGTCATTGTCCAGTTCCCTGCATGGAGTTGCACATCTATCCGTGCAGAAAATAGTTATTTATTCTGGATACAAACTACTAGGGAGTGGAGATGTGGAAAGACAGTTGGGAACCGAGGTTACTAGTTGCTATTTTTCTACTCCACCCATCCTTGTGCATTGTACTTTGTCCCAAGGCAGGGGCAATTTCCAGATGTTGCGATCTCCAGTGCCAAAGCCATTCCAACCAACCCCCATGACAGCCCAAAATGCTATAAATAGGGCAACATAAAAGCAAAAGAAAAACAGAAAACAGCAGCTTACAATAAAAAAAGGAAGAGAAAAAAGGCCTTTCCCCCACTCTGCTGCACTTGTTGATTAAGTTGTGTGGGGATGACAGACTCAACACAAATCTGACAAATTTAGTACCTATGTCCACATAGCTGCTGTACAAATTTTGATACATACTAAAACTAGCTTCAATCAGGAGAGCAGCAGATACTTGCTTTTAAAAGCAACCTGTCTCTCTTGAGGGAATCCTGACAGGTACTTCACACAGGAAGCTTATATCATAACTTCATTTAGGAAAACTACAAGCCTATAATCCTGCCAAGCAAATCATCATCATGTTTTATTAGATGATATAAAGTTTCTAACATGCCGAGATCGAGTTCTTTCCGTGTTCACATATTAGATATGATGGTCATCAAGCAAGTTTTCCTTCTAAAATCAAGGTGCAAGAGGAAATTGTATTAAGGTGAGTGTAAAGTAATTGATAAAATACACACAAACAGTTCTTACTAATACTGCCACGCTGACACTACACGAAGTCCAGATTTCAGTCCTGAGCTGAATGCAGTTCAATTCGGTCAATTCTTTATCAGCCTTGCTCAACATTCTTGCCCAGAGATAGTGCTGTGCGACACACAATGTAGGGTACGTGTCACTTGGGCACAGCCTCTGCCCTGCTTACGGCATGTGAAAGCTTTCGCCACTTGCAATGTACTTCTGTTTATAAGGGTTTTCCAAATATGATTGTAATAAATGTTTTTATGGATAATGAAACATGCAGATTAGTCTACTTCATTCCCAGGATAACAGTATTTCCTTTAGCAATTTGATAGCGTGCGTAGATTATACTTATGAAATGGGCACACAAAAACAAGCCAAGATGAGAGGCAAGAATTTAGAAAGTCAAGGTAATTTTGAATTCTGACCTTAGCTGATTAGAAAAAGGTCCAAAATCAACAACAATATTTAATAAAATGGAAAGTAACACACTTCAAAACGGACATCAAGTGTGGCAAAACAGGCAGCAGTAATGAAGAAAAAGATCCGAGAGATTATAGCAGCTCACTAATATTGGGGTCAACAATGAGGTACTGCTGCAAAAGTGGAGCTGCTCATTCTGAACTGTACCAATAGGATTGCTGTGTGTGAAACAAAAAGCAATTATTCTGCTCTGCCTAAACAAACAAAAAATACTCTGCTCTATGTGCTATCTAGACTTTTAACTGAGACCCATATGTAATTTTTTCTAAGTCTATCCTAAAGCATAATCCCCAAATGGAAGAATCCAGATAACAATTACATGACCTAAATAAAACAACTAAGGACTAAAAGAATCAGGTTTGCTTTGCAAGGAACTGTGAAAGCAAAGAGAGAAGTAAGGAATGGACACCTTTGTCTCTTACTTCCAAGGTGTAATCTAAAAATTGTTTTAAAAGATGCTGAGATGGACTGTTCTCAATATCCACGGGTTGCTGCTTATCTATTTGTAGCTATACTGTTGAAGAAAAATGACTTTCCAGCTACAAGGATAAACAAGAAATACAAAAGAAGGCTGTAAATCATCATGAAAGTCTGGAAAAATATGAGAGACAGGTTTTCTTGACCTGTAGGTAGTCTACAAGGTGCGAGTTAAGTGTCCCCTTCAATATTACCCCCATATTTCTACACTATTATATGCAAATCTGTACCCCAATATGTAATACCAAATCTGTATCAGCCTGAGATGTTTTGAATTAAATTCAGAGGGAAATTTTTCCTCCTAAACGGGATTTAAAAGTTTATATACTTTCAAAAATGGTCAAATAATGTTATACCTGTTTTTATCTATATTTACTATTTGTTAATATGAATAGCATACCAAGTATGCTGTATTAGAATTAGATAAGCATTCCAAATTACTTAGTACCAAGGGGGGGGG
>VYZW01031964.1:0-80903 GCA_013401315.1 Balaeniceps rex
CCTTGGCTGCATCCTACCCTGGCTCCGTCCCACCCCAGCCCCATCCCACCCAGCCCCATCCTGCCCCAGCCCCTCCAGCAGCAGCAGCCGTGGGAATAGGGTGTCTAACCCCCATGCTAACCCTGCAGGGGTTAATGCCTTGTCCCTGGCCCCACTAGCTGTGCACTGGATGACCGCAGTTGCCTTGGCCCCATGTTGAGGCCAGATGCTGTGCAGGACAGCGTGTCCCTTCCCCCCGCCAGCCCTGCCGCCACCCGCTCTCCCCCAGGAGCACGATGGGCGCTGAGTTTGAGCCTGCCAGCACCGTTCCTGGGTGGGCAGCCAGCCTCCGGAGCTGTGCTGGCACCCGGCTGCGGCATCCCAGCTCCCCTGGACCCGGCTCGACGGGAGGATGCCCTGCCTGGGATCCCCCATCGCAGCATGGTCCCTGGGATGTCCCGGAGACAGATTTTGGAGGGTCTGGACATGGGGTGGGGGACAAGGACCTGGGAGGGTGGGAGAGGCGACAGCGGTGTCAGGAGGGTGCGTGCAGCCCCAGCGAAGGAGTTAATCCTCCTCGGAGCCACCCTGATAAACACTTGCAGATCTGGGCCCCAAAGCCAGGCTGGTCACACCCTCGGCGAAGGCTGAACGCTGCGAAGGGCCACCTCTGCTTGCAGGGTGTGCAACTGGAGCGGGGAGACGTCCCAGCGCCCTGGGAGCTCATCCTCTGCTCCCATGTCCTGGCACGGGGACAGGGACAGGACAGGGTCCCTGCGAGCTGCATGCACCCCCTCTGAAGGCTCTGCCTCAGCTTCCCCAAGCATGGACCTGCGCTCTCTGCGGCCCTTTGGCACCCACAAAAGTGTCCCTGCCTCACCACCCACCCCGCTGTGTACCCCCATGTCTGGACCACACTCCTAGGGCTGGCTCAGCACAGCAAACCCATCGGCTGGGAAAACCTGCTTCCCATTAACATTCCTGTTTTCTTTCCACCGCCTGGCAGCAGGCGGCTGGGGCCCTCCCTGCCCACTGGCGGGCGTTTCGGGGTCTGCCTCAGCTGGGCGGAGGGCTCAAGCACCCTCCTGCTGCCCCCCGCGCCTCCAATGGTGTCCTGAAAAAGGACCAAGGTTTGGATGATGGAACCAGCTCTGGGCATCCCGGCAGCTGCCCCACTGCTCCCAGCGCTGTGTGGGCACCCCTGGGGTGCAGGGTAGTGGTGAGGAGAGGGGCTGGGGGTGCAGGCAGTGCTCCCCGTGCCCCAGTGGTTTTGGTTGCTGCCCTTATCCGGGACGCAGGTGGTTCCCTGCTCCTGCTCAGGGTCGCGGCAAGAAAAAAAACCCAGGGCGCGTGGGGCTGAGAGGAAACATCAGGAACACGGGGCAGGTCCGCTTCCTCCTCCCACTTCCCAAGGCTGCTCTCGCGTGGGAAAGCCAAGGCCAAGGCACCTCCATGAGCCCTGCTGCACGATGGCTGGGTGGGGAGGTGGCAGCAGCAGCCAGTGCATCTTCCCGGGGAGCACCGCAGCCGGCACGGGAGGGCCCGTTGCTGCCTCCGCTCCTGCGGGAGGCTTCCAGGTGATCTTGTCTTCCTTCCTACCTTTGGGCTTCTCGCAGCCATGGAAAGAAAATCTGGCATCCTTGGTTTGACCTCTGGGAGACTGGGGTTTACATGCGGGCTGGGCCAGCAGGCAGTAGGGATAACCCGGATCCAACCCAACCCTAGGTATCCCCCATACCAGCAAGGCTCAGCTTGGTGGAATGAGCCACCTCCACAGCCAACCCAATCCTCCACCGCCCCATGAAGGTGCCCCCCCTCAGCGTGCCCCCCAAGCCCAGCCTAGGGCTGGATCCTCTGGGGTGGGAGCACCCTTCCTGGGTGCCGAAGCAGCTGGGGTCCCATGGGGACCAGCCGAGCGGCTGGAGGCTGGAGGCTGGGGATGTGCTGGGTGCCTCCTGCCCCCGCAGCTGGGACAAGCAGAGCTGCTGATTGGAGGCTGGTCAGCTGCACGGATACCCCTAGCAGCCCCAAGTGCTCAATAATTTGGGATCAGACACTAAAGCAGCCCAGTGGCCTGACCCGGCTCCTCCCCATGGGACAGGGGAGCGTGGGGTGCAGCTCTTGGCAGCGCGGCTAGGCAGGATCAGGCCTGCTGGTCATGCTATGCTGCCGGCACGCTTAGCAAGCGTGTTGGAGAGGCACGGCTGTCAGCGGGGAGCGGGGAGCAGGGAGCAGAGTCATGCCTGCTTGTCGGGGCTGGCAGCAGCTCCGGGGCTGCGTGCGCAGGGGATAGAGCCAAGTGGGATTTTGCTGCCTGAAAGGGCTGTGAGGTCCCATCCAGCCCCAGCCCCGCTACGCTGGGAGCTGGGTACGCGTGTGCCTGCGTAGAGGCAGCAAGACCAGGCAGATGCACGTGGGAGGGCACTGGCGTGGGGCAGCAATGAACCAGGGGCAGAGGGAGACAGCTCAGACTGCCAGCTCAAATCTTTTGATCACTGCGCTTCTCGAATATTTCCGAAGCATGACCCTGACTCGGCTCTTCCAGGCAAGGCAATGAGCACCAGCTGGTTCCCTTGGCTGCGGCTATAAATGCTCCCTTCTGCTCCTAGCCCAGTGCAATTACGGGGGGTCAGCAGTGCTTGTGCCAGGGGAAGGAGCTGGGAAGCATCTTTAATTGCAGCCGGGGTTTGCCAGCCCTCCTCATTCCCCTGCTGCTGAACGCTGCAGCCCTGGTGTTCTGCAAAGGGCTGGTCTCCGCCCAGCCAGAGACGGGGCGGCAGACCCTGTCCCAGCTCTCCATGCCAGGATGGATAATCTCTTTGGTCCCTGGGAAGGTGCTGAGCCCGGGGAGGTACGTCTTGTGCTGCTGGCGAGCTGCATCTCTGGGTGTGTTGTTTTTGCAGGAGGGGTGGACAGCCCAGGCTCTGGGATGTGGTTGTCCCTCCGTCATTGTCTGTCTGCCTTGGAGTTGCTGGGTGTGGAAATGGAGGTTAGGCTCAATCTTGCTTGAGTTTAAATCAGCAGCTGGGCTGGAGAGCCATGGCAGGCAGCAGCTGCCTGGGGGATGCTTTCTGGTGTCCAGGTCCTCATCTCTCCATCCTTTCCGCTACTTGCCAGGCCCTGGGAAGTTTTATCTCAGGTGGGCAAGGTGGTGGTGGGGGGATGCCAGACTCCTGGGGACAGCCCTGTCCCTGCATGGGCTCGTTGTCCCCACCTCCCATGAGGTGCTCCCAAGGCAATGTGCCTGCGGCCTGCTCTTCCCCCCAGGCTCTTTCCTGCCAGGCTTGCTGCCAGCTGAGCCTGTTCTGCAGGCTGTGGGCATGGCCTGCCGAAATCAGGCAGGCACGTAGCAGGGAAGGAGGGTTCCTGGCATCCCGGGTGTGCTGGGCTTGGCTCGGAGCCGAGCGGAGGTGCTCAGCCTCATCACACTACGCAGCCGCCAGCCTGAGGTCTGGCTCTGGGTTTCCCATGTGGGGCAGCTCCTAGGAGGACCCAGCCACCCCGGTCAGGTCATTCACCTGCCTTGGGACGAGAAGGTGTCCTCCTGCCCTCCCAGGTGGGGTCTTCTGGAGACCTGTCCTCACTGCCTGTCATCAGGGAGCATGACCTGTGCCTCCTGAGGGCACCCCGGCATGCTCCTCCTGGCTCCCAGTGAAATCCAGAGCATTTCCTGCGGCTGGTGAGAGCTGCCAGGGAGGTTTTGGGATGGGGACAGGGAGGCAGGAGCCCTGGGACCATGCTTTGCCTCCCCAAAACAGAGCGGGGCTGCCTGCATGAGCGCAGGGGGTTCATGCGCTTGCTGTGCCTCTGTCCCCAGGAGCAATGTGGACAATGTTGTCACAAGGTCCTGCAGTCTGTGGTGGTCTGCAGCAGTGGAGGAGTTTGGAGGCTGGGGACACAATGCAAACATGGGTCCCAGTCTCACATGCAGGGCTTGGATGTGCTGGCCTGAAGCCTGGCTGGGAATAAAGTCCCTCATTTGTTGAACCCCTGCATTTGCATGGCTAAGGCTTGCAGGGAGGGTTTCAAGGCCAAATGATCCTATCTGCCCTGGGTGGATGCTGAAAGAAACCTGTTTGGCCTATTATTTGTTTGCATTTGAATAGGTGCCTGGAAACTGGCTCTCGTCACTGGAGCTGTGACAGACCCCCCTCCTGCTCTGTGTCCATCCCTACCTGTGAGCCCTGGTGTCTCCCGCTCCTGCAGAGCGCTGGCCCTCCCTGAGCTGGTACCATGATGCTGGTATCATTATTAACCCAGGAGAGGTGTCGGATCCAGCCTGCTGCTGTGGGGTTATGGTCCCCTTCTCTCTTCCCGAGGCAGTTATGTGTGGCCTGGTGAAACCTGGCCTTGCCGCAGCGCTTGGACCCATGGCCAACACAGGTAACTCAAGAGGAGGTTTCCTGGCTGCTTTAAAGGCACTGTGGGCCTGCTGAGGAAATGGCAGGGAAAAATTGCTCTTACTCCTTTCTCCTTGCTGTTTCCAGGCTGGACTGTGCAGCAGGGCATCATTTAAACATGCCCCTTCCCTGCAGCCGGGGTCAGCCTGGCCCTGACATGCCTGCCCAGGGACCAGCGGGGCTGCCCTCTCCCTGAGCCATGCGACGGCGCTGCTGCTTCTGCCTCGGCCCATCTGAGCTCAAATCAGGATGTTCATCCCAGCGCCGGGCTGAAATCCCCGCAGGGCTGCAGGGACTTCCGACTGATCCAGCCCAGGCCACATCCTGCCAGGGATCCAGCTGCGGGGGCTTCCCAGCAGAGGAGGAGAAACTCCCTGCTCCTGGGGCTTATAGAAAGCGAGAGTGACTTCTTAATTAAGAACAAAATAGAAGTCAAAGTCATTGGCACTTTTGCTACTTGTGAGCCCCTGTGTGACTGCCTGGGTAATCTGGTGGCCAGGCACTGAGACGCTTTTACCCAGGTGGTCCCCTCGGGGTGCCTGGAGGTGGCACAGAGGACAAGGGACACCAGCTATTCAGTTGTCCTCACACCTGGGTGGCTCAACTTGGTGATGTCCTTGCTTTTGCTATGCCTCTTCCTACCATTTAGGAGGTGGTGGCAGGTATGGTCTGTCTTCTCTATCCTGTCACACCTCTGTGAGTCACTGCAACTTGCTCACTGTCCTTTGCCTCTGTGCCTGGGTGTCTTCTGGCTCCTGCCCTGCTTTCTGCCACCCCATGTTTTCCCTTAGTGACTTGAGGCTTTGCTTTAGCCTGGCTGTGGGCTGGCTCTTCTCTTGGCTGCTTTTTATTCCCTGATCTGGGCGTCTTCAGAAGCTGCATGTAGGTTTATGGGCATCTTGATGACCTGTTGACCCAGGTGCCCTCAGCACCTTCTTACAGCCCCTCTTCTGCCCTTCCTGGTGCTCCCATGCCTCATGTCCCCATTCCACCCCAACCCTGCATTTCTCTGCACTCACAGGCTGGGCATAACAATGCCTCCCCGGCACAGCAGCAGGGACATCTCCCTCCTGGGCAGCACCCACCCGTGACCCCCTCTCCATGGCAGGACTTGGGGAGATGTGCACCCCACCGTGGGTGTAGGTTCCCGGCTTGCAGCTCAGGGCTGGGGTGAGCCAGAGGGCTCGGCTGGTGGTGCTGCAGAAGAAATGGCTCTGGGGCAGGGGCTCCCTGGGGACAGCAGTCTCGCTCTAGGTGGCTTTTCTTGCTTTAAAACTGTGGGTAGAAGGCAGAGGAGGGATGTGGGTGTGAGACACCCAGGGTGTGCCCAGCCTGGGGAAACACCAGCAGCTGTAGGTGCAGGAGGAGGTCAGGATGTGCTGGGGGGAGACCTGGCAGCAGCTCACTAGGAATAGGGCGTGCGAGTTCATGGGCACAGCTGGCTCTTCTCAGCCAGCTGTGCACATCTGGCCCATCTTGGGGGGAGGGACAGCACATCTGGCAGAGCAGCTGTAAGCATCTTCCCTAAACCTCTGCAATCTTTATAACCAGCTTGGCAGGGAAGGGTCCAGCCCAGCTCCTGTCACCCCCAAAACCTCACAGATCAGAGTGGTTCTGGCTCAAACCGGGGTGAGGGGGGTGGGCTGCACCTCTGCGTGAGCTGGCAGCTTCAGTGCTGTGCCCTGGTCGGGCGCAGAGCCCACGGGGCTCCCGGGAAGGCAGAGGTGCTGCGCCAGCTCCTGATGCAGGGAAGCCAAAGTGCCTGGCCAGGAAACTTTTGAGCTTGTTCAGGTTGTGGTTTAAGTCTGCTCCATGGCCAGGGAGGAGCCCGCCCGGACTCTCAGCCCTTCCCCAGGTGGGTGGCTGGTGGTGAGCGGCACCGAGGCTGGGCCTGATCCTGCCCCAGCCATCCGGCTGCAAACCCTGAATAACCCAAGCAGAGCCAGCAGCTTTGTTCAGGATTTAAACCCTGCCAGCAGAGCTTGGCCCCGGAGAACTGCAATCCGTGCTGGCGTTTTCCAGGTTACTGCCTGTCCTCCCCTGACCCTGGGAAGTGGATGTTTCCCAGCAGTGGGAATACAACCACAAGCCTTAAAAATAACCTGCTTCGCTTTCAATGCTCCTTACAAAATAGGCCACGTTCCTTCTATTTAATCCTTGGGTGCGAGGCGAAAATCATTCAAAAGGAAAACACCACGGATGCTTCCGAGGGGGCCCTGGGTGGATGCCACCGGCTTCCCTGCAAACCTCCATCCCTTGCTGGAGGGCATGTACTTAGCAAAGATAATAAATATGCTCGTTTGAATGTGACGGGGAAGGCACAGAGCAGGGGTTAATCTGGAAGAGGGAGGGAAGCAATGGCACTCCCGCTGTGTGGCGGGGAGAGGTTGTCCTGACATTTAGGGAGCAGCACCGCCCCAGCAAGCTCTGAGCCATGGTGTGGGCAGCCCAGTCGCACTGTCCCCATTTTACAGAGCGGAGGGGATGTGATTTGCCTCTGAGCAGAAGGAAACATCATTTTTTCCCCCTCCAGATGGGGCAGGAGGAGGGTTTTGGAGGCGGGGAGGCTGCAGCAGGGAAGGAGGCAGCACTACACAGGCTTGGCACCCATCGGCACAGGCTGCCTTGGGCCAAGAGGGCTTGGAGGTGCCGGGGCTGCCTCTGCCATGCCCTGTCTCACCCATGCTGTGGGGCAGGTCGGGGCTGGGGCACACATGGGAAGGGGGGGGACACGGGGCTGCCTGCCTGCACCCCAATGGCTGTGGGTGCCTGGCAGGATGTGCTGGCACCCACCAGCTGGAGCAGGGCAGGTGTGATTTACCACTTGGCAAACGTTTGGCACCATAAATGCAGCCGGGAAAACTGCTGGCATGGTCCAAGCAAACATCCCGGCTCTGCTGGAGCCTTGGAGTGGGACTGCCCTGGGGTGCTGGTTTGGGGAGGGATCGTGCATTGACACCAGGGATAGATTTTACCCTGGGTGAGAGGGGTGCAAGTGTGACGCATCCCCTGTGGTCCTTGGGGGCTCGATTCAGCTTCCCAGCAGTGGGGTGAGAGTGGGATGTGCCCTGTGATGAGCTTCCCAGCTGTAGCAATGCAGGGTATTATTGTTGGGTCCCATCCTGAGCTCAGTGCTCAGTTTTTCCTCAGCTCTTCCTCAGATAATTTCTATTTAAGTTTTTAGACTCCAGGCTGGGGAAAATTTGAGCAAGAGCCCAGAATTTGGTCCATTACCTCCAAATGTCACTCGGCAGCTCACTGGGCTTAAACCAGGCCTGGCAAGGAGTGGCGACATGAGGGAGATGGCTTACAAAAACTGTGATGCACCTCAGAAAAGGCACTTTCTTCTGTTTACTTCTGCTGTACTGGAGCATACAGTGGAAAACCGCGCTGGATCTGGTTTTCTGCTCTCCTCTCCGGTTTCACGCTGCCCAGGTGAGCGCCTGCCGTCCCTCCCTGCCGAGGGCATCCTACCTGTTGTGCAACCCCCCCCCCCGGGCTTGGTGCAATCTGCTTTATGAAACACACAGCAAGCATGCAGAGAAAGAGCGGGGCGGGTTTTTTCCAAGTGGGTGGGGACTCCTTAAATTCTCCTGGCATTGGCCAGAGAGTTTTTTCCAAGCCTCTGCTCCAGTGTCTCAGCCCGCCTAGCCCTGGGGGATTTGGGCAGCTTCATCCCCAGCCTGACTCAGCCCAAGCTGCTCCTCATCCTCCCTCGTGTGCCAAGAGCTGTGGCAAACACCCCTGTGGCAGTTGGTGCTGCCCACGGAGGAGCCACCGATGGCTGGTTCATCCAGCACTGTGGCCACTGTTGGGTGGCCCAAATGAGCACCTGAAGTCAGTGTTCCCCAGGGATGCTCAGGCATTTTGCCTGCCCCCACTTGCCTATGCAGTGCCCCCCTCCCCTGCCCAAAGCCACCTGGAGATTTGGGGCTCCTGGGTGGGCCAGACCAGCAGCCCCCGTATCCCCAGGGTCCTCCTGCACCTGCGTGATGCCAGCTCCCAGGGAGGAGGAGGAGAGCTGGGAGGAGGTGGCCAGCGGTGCTCTGGGAGGGTCTGGACCCCCAGGTGGTCTCATGCGCCCGTGCCTGAGCCCTTCACACCCAGTACTGGTTGTTTTTCAAGGGGGGGTTAGAAGTCCGGCAGTACTGGAGGAGCTCAGGGTCTGGTGGTGCCCCAGGACCTGTGCCCTGGGGTGGGGGACCTGTGCCCTTGCCCTCCAGGGCATTGACAGTTGTTAGGGGGATGCCTTGGTTGGGGTCCGTCCTACGGAAGGTCTCCTGGTCTGGCACAGCCCCATTCTTGGCCTTGGAGGAGGGGGTGCCCTGGACGTGGTGCTTCCCCGTCTTATTGCGCTTGTGCAGGTAGAAGAGTAGGGGTAAGATGAGGGCCAGCAGGAGGAAGATGAGGCAGATGGGGATGATGATGCTGAACATGTTGGCCTCGATGAAGCTGAGGAAGGTGCCCCCCTCCATGGGGCTGGGGCTGGTGGTAGCACTGGGGCCCAGCCAGGCGGTGGGGGGCATGCCCAGCTCGCTGGCGTTGGGGCTGCTCCATGCTGTGCCCTGGGGCTGGGGCACTGGGGGTGAGGGTGCCAGGGGGGCCATAAGCAGGATGACGCCATAGGCTTTTGAGGCGTTGTAGGGCTCAATGCTGTACCCCAGGGATGCCAGCGCTGGTGGCACGCCATCAGCTGTCAGCTCAAAGACAAAGCTGTCACTCTGCAGGGGCTGATCAGTCCCCCCTGTGTCCAGCACCTCCAGCCCAACCAGCCCTTGCTCCAACTCGCTCTGGGTGAGGGTCTCGATCGGGGTGGTGGGTTGTCCTGGGTCCCTGGAGACCCTCACGAGACGGCTGCCACGGGGTGCCCTGCGGATCTTGAAGACTGGGATGCTCTTTGTGCGGTTGGCCAGCTCACTGGCGTCGAGGACGCTGGTGTCTAGGAGGGCCGTGGTGCCCTTGGGCCACACACTGCCCGGCCGAGCCTTCACCAAGGCACGGACGGTCACATTCACCACCCCAGTCCTGTTGGCTGCCTGTGACATGGCAAGGAACTGGAAGTTGTCCTCAGGAGAGGTGAGGTGGGTGAAGGTGAACATCACCTCCCCACGGTCCAGCTGCTTCTGTGAGAAGCCCCGCGCTGGCTTTTGATTGACCTGCACTTGGCCAAACCTTGGGGCCCTGGTGATCCTGTACTGCACATTGCCTGCCCCCAGCTGTGTTGCTCCCAGGAGGTGATGGTGAGACACCAAGGCCCTGTTCAGGTCTTGGGGCACCTCCAGCGGCACCGGCCTGGCAGCAGTGCTCACTGCAGGCAGCACCTCGATCTCCAGAGAGGTCAAGGTGGGCAGGTGGTGGCCATCGGAGAGGCTCAGGGCTAAGGACACTGGGGCATGGCTCCCAGTGGCAACAAACACCACATGGCCTGCATTGACATCTGCTTGGGTGAAGCGGCTGATGGGCTCCTGTGGGTTGCGTGCGTTGGCCAAGTGGCCAGCAAGAGGCCTCTGGAGGACGCTGTACACCACCTCCTCTGGGAGTCCTGATGGGTCTGCCACGTCCAGGTACTCCTGGGACAAGGTCACCACAGAGCCTTGTGGGACCCGCAGCACTTCTTGCCGCTTCACCACCTGTGGTGGCTTGCTGCTGCTCCTGGTCACCGTTATATTGAAAACTTCAGAGATGACCACCCCTTCCTGCGGAGGATGGATGGACTGCTGCACCCGGGGCCGAAGCCAAGCCTTAAATCTGAAACGGTCATCAGAGATGCCATCTCCACCATGGACATATGCCAGGCGCCCTGTGGCCAGGTCTGACTGCAGGAAGAATGGCCGTGACCACTCCAGGGGCACACCAGCCACCAAGAGCTGCCCATGAGCTGGCAGCTCTGTCACCAGGAAAATAACATCATGTGAAGCCCTCTCGGGGACCGGGATTTGGCTTAGGAGGTTGGAAGCATCCAGCACTGAGGTGTCTATCTTGGCGCGTTGAGCCCTTGTGAGCTGGAGACCTGAAGGGAAAAGAGAAAATGCAAAGGTCTGTCATCCCTAGGAAGAGCCAGGACCTGTTGGAGAGGAGAGTGAGATATAGCAGAGAAAGGATTGCAAAGAAATGGAGAGGGATGAGAAGGCAACTGGGACCTATTTGTTTGGTAAGAGAACGGAGGAAGGAATTGCACAGAAAGCCAGCAAAAGGATGGATGCAATTTTAGGTGTTGCTTGACATAATATCAAAGCTCATCCTTGGCTGGCCATGGGAAATTGCACAGTGGTGTCTTCTTCACACAAACAAGCCCTCCTGAGGTTTGTGGGATATTCTGCAAACTTCAGGAGAGCTTGTTTGTCCCTTGCTTCTCCCTTCCTTCTTTACCTGCATTTCTCCATAGCTGAGTTGAGTGCTGGGGACACCTGGCCTCGAAGGAGATCAGCACAAGGAGGATGAAGGAATCAGAGATGGTCATGGGACCAACCACACGGAAGTGGATGGCATCTTGGGTGACCCAGAAGGGCTTCTCTGGCATCTCATGCTGGTAGAAAATCAACCCGCTGTCCACCTAAAATAAAAAAAACCTCACTGAGCACTGCTAAATGGCAAAATAAATACTCAGAGTGGGTGATACCATGTGGGATATGGGTGCATCTGTCTCATCTCTGGTGTGATGGGCACTGTAGCACCAGGGGGGACCTTGGTGATGCTGTGTTAGAGTCCATGTGTGCACCCTGAGCTCGTCTTGGCTGTAGGAAGGAGCAGCCAAGCCCTAATTAGGTAAGAAATGGGGCTCATCACCAGCCATGGCATGGTAGCCACCATCAAGAGCTCACAGTACCTCTCTGTCAGGATGTTTCTGTCCAGCAGCTGGGGAAACTGAGGCTCAGAGGAAGGGCTGACCTTGCTTGGCATCCTCCAAGAGTCAGGCCAAGCTGCCTCTGAGGGTGAGCACAGCACAGGCGAGCTTGCAGGGTGGGCAAACCTGCATGCTTCTGATGGAGGGTTAGAAATAAGCCCTTTGCTGTGCTCTGCAAAAGCCTGGCTGTGTAGAAGCATGGTATCAAGGATCTGCTTGGAGCTGGGGTAAAAGCATCATGCTTGGCTCTTGCCTTAGGCAGCAGCCAGGATGGCTGGGTCTGCAGCAGGGAGGTAGCCTAAGAAAAGGGGATTATAACTCCCTGAGCCTCCCCCAGTGCTAAATCCAAGGCTGGTGGCTGTGGTAAAGCTGCTGCTGGGGCGGCAGCTCTTAATCCCTCTTAGCGGCCGCTGGCAGAGCTAGGAAAGTCACTGCGTGGCTGCAGCCTTGCTCTGCCTCCTGCCAGGGCTCAGGTGCCTCTGCCTGTGGTGGCAGCGGGGTCGGGCTGGGACCCCCGGCTGCAGTGGGGAGTGACGGAGGGCTGTGCCTTGGGATCCCAGGGGGCTGGGGGAGGCGAAAGCTCACCTGGGCTTGGGTGAAGTTCCTGATTTCCTCCCCCCTGGAGGTGCTGACCCTGCCCAGGCGTGGGGCTTGCTCGATGCTGTAGTACAGAGCAGTGGAGCCGACGGGGCTGTTGCTCACTGCCTGCAGGTTCTGGCTGGTGATGGGCTGCAGGGCACCTGGAAAATACGTCCAGTACGGACTTCAACCCGTCGCCTCACCACCAGTCTGCAGCCTCTGCCACGGGCACCTCTTGGCAGCGCTTGGGTGGGGAGTGGTGGAAGGGTCCAAGGGCCCCGTTTGCCATCAAACTGGGAAGACTGGAAACGTGCCCGTACCCACCTGGGCAGACAGTGAGGCTCTGCTTCTTGGCCAGGCTGATGAGGGGCTCTTTCTGGGCCCTGACGAGGAAGAAGTGCCCGGGAGACAGGTTCTCACCATCCCACAGGTCGAAGGCGAAGCCCCCATCCAGGGGCCCTGAGGAAAGCACAGAGCTGGGCATTTACAGGGGGCAGGGGGGCTGCAGCCCCCCATTAACCTGGCATGGTTTGGACCAGGGTGCTGTGTGATGGGGTTAGCATCTGCCTTGGTGGCACAGTGCTCCCCTCTGGTGGTGTCCCCTCACTCAGGCCGGGGGTGACTCTGGGGGGCTGGGGCACCTCAGCCCTGCCCTACCTTGGTGCACGAAGAGGACGAGGCCGTTGTTTATCTGGGACTGGGTGAACTGCTGGACCTCAGTGCCAGGCGCGGACCTCAGCACAACCTTCCCGTTGGCCGGGGGCTGGATGGAGTAGGTCACCTCCTCCACCGGGGAGTCCTCATCCTCTGCACTCAGGATGTGGGGGCTGATGGCAGCTGTGGCGCCTTCCCGCAGCTGGGGGATAGAGAGAGGCTGTAATCCCCCTGGGATGCCCCCAGCACCTCTGTCCCCTTCCCCAGCCTGCTCCAGACCCTGTCCCAGCTCAGACTGCTTCACTGGGTGCCTAAGCACATCCCATCCCAACAAGGGTGCCTCGTCCACGTGCTGGGTGATGCCCCATCGTCTGGTCTCTTCCCAGCCCTGCGTCACCCTGCACTGCTGCCGTGTTTGCCGGCACATGCCACACTGCTGGGTCCGTGCATCTGCACGACATATGCAGGACAGAGGTGAGGGCTCGCCCCTCTGTGCCTCAGTTTCCCCAAGCGCTGGAAATGGAAGAAGGCACAGTGCTGGCATGGCTTGCGGTGCTGGGGCAGAGGCTGTGCCTTTGACGTGTCTCTCCCCACTGCTCTGCAGGAGAAGGGCTCTTTGTTGGGTCCCCGAGTCCTGAACTCACTCCCTGAGCTCCTGCTGTGTACGTGATGACTGCAGCCCCGTCTCTCCCCGGCTGGGTGTTTCTCCTAGCTTGTGCTCCCGGCAAAGCACCTGTCCCACCAGCGAGGCCATGAGCAGACCCAGGAAACCGTCCAGGAATGACAAGTATATGGCCGAGTTCAGGGCCACCCCGCAGCTTCTCAGGGCCACTTTCCCCCTGGCCAGCAGTGCCCACCCGCCCCCCGGGGACACTGCCACCCCAAAGCCCTGGCATCTTCCCTCTCCAGCTGGAGGCAACAATTTTCCCCACTCCTAATCCTGTGCCATATCTCGGTCTCGGCAAACCATGGGGATGAATCCTGCACTGCCAGACAGGTTCTGCCCATGCTCCCCAGAGCTGCCTTTCGCCCTCAGGATGACCCAAAATCGTGGGGCGCATGGACCGAGCCTTCCCGCAGCTCGTGCAGGGCGGAGGGGCAGGATGCGCTGCGTCCCACAAACCCACAGGACAACACTCGGGCGCTGGAGGAGCTGCTCAGCTGGCTGTGGTGGATCAGATGAGCTCTTTTCTGCTGTTTTCAGCTGGCCTAACCCAGAACATTTCTTGAGTGGGTGTGGGTGCCGACAGTGAAATTAAATCCCTCTGCAGTCCCCACGGGATGGCGGGAGGCAGGCTCAAAAACACAGCTTTGGAGAGACGGGATGGGGGAAGTGCTGCCAGACACACGGCTGGTGTGGGAGCTGAAGCCCTCACCGTGGGAGCCGCTGCTCCGCCGTGCATGCACCGAGGTTTTCTGGCTGCTCCCCGTCCCCAGCACCCTCAGCCATGTCACTTCAGTGCTCAGTGAAATTGCAATCACACCTGGGGCTTGGTGCCAAGGAAACCATGGGACTTCCCTGTGGTCAAAGCCTGGAGAGGCATTTGCAGGCAGGGGGCACCTGCAGCCCTGGAGCATCGCTGCCTGCTGGGGACGGGCACACGTGGTGGCTGGAGCGCCCGTGCCACTGGGCCTGACCCGCTTCGCCATGCCGCCCGTCCTCTCTGAATTATTAAAGCCTTCCATCTGGTTCCTGCTCTCGCTTACTTGGCTTATTGTGTTTGCTCAGCCTCCGTGTCGCCTCTGCTCTCCGGGAGAGCACACGGGGAGGCAGCGAAATAGCGCCGGGAGCATGGCCGTGTGTTTTGGTGCAGCAGCAGAAGCCTTTCTCTTGGTGGCATCCAGCCATCCTTTCTCCTGATGCAACCTAAAAAGCTGCTTGGGGCAAATCCGCCTGGTCCTTTCCAGGGGGCTCCACTTCAGGGTCTGAACCCTGCCCACTGTCTCCCCAGCCCTGTGTGGACTCTGCACCCCTGGCGCTGGCAGGCGCAGGCAGCAGAGGAAGGCTTTGTGCAATCTCTCTCCTGGACCCGGCCTGACCTTTAAACGCTGAAGTCATCTCTCGACAGAGCACAAACACAGCAGGGCCGGGCCCCTCCTGAGCCCTGGGTTGCCTTAGCATTGCTCCTGCTCGGAGCAGGGAGCCTCTCCCAGCTCCAGAGCCCCTCCTGCGGGCAGCCGGGCGGCTGTGATTGCCCCTCCCAGGGCCAGGGGGGGATCCCAGTGGAAAGGCGGACGGACCGCTGCCTCGGGGTTTATTTTGGGAGCTTTTTCGTTCTTTTCACCCTTTTTTTTAGCATGGTGGCTGGGAAGGAAGGACATGCTTCCCTAAGTGCCTTCCAATCACTGGGCTAATGGGCTGGCTAAACATAAGGCGGGGGGAGCTTCCTCCTCCCCTCGCACAGGGCCGGCTCCGTGCCCCAGGCAGGACGCACGGCACCGGGGACAGAGCTGCCTGCTCTGCCTGCTTCCATTGCCAGGGCCAGTGCGGAGCAGCCCTTTCGGCATGTGCTGGTCCTCAGCGAGCAGAGAGGAGCTTTGTGCCTCTGGAATGGGGACGGGGGTCTGCCGTGGGCCCAGCAGCCAGGGGTTAACTGTTCTCTGTTGGGAGTGCAGGATTTTGGCACAGCTGGGGCAGATCTTGGAGGCACCACTTAATGCGCTATAAAAGGGATATGCTGGGAGGGGGCTGAGCTTCCTGGGCTAGGGGTGTAACTGAGGGCAGCATAGGCAGGCACAGAGCCAGGGCTGGCTGTGGAGGGGGGCACACACACACCCCCCCCCCCAACTTTGCTGGCAGCCCTGGCCCCTCTCCCTGCTTCTGGGTGGTGCCCAGCCCTGGGCAGGGCAGTCTGTACCCTTCCCTTTGGGCATCTCCTCCAGAGCTCAGGCTCCCAGACACCTTCCCAAAGCCACTGCAGTGATCCTGGTGTGGTGATCCTGATGGAAGGAGCTGCTTTCCCTGCTGCCAGCCTGGGAAATCCTGGGATGGGTGAGGATAGCCTGGGGGATTGGGGCCAAGGGTCCTGCTGGGCTGGCACTCCTTCTAATAATTTCTCTGCTGCAATTTTGCATTAGTGATCCTGAATGGGGCAGGGAGGTGTCTGAAACAGAAGGTGGGACTTTCAGCAGCAGGTGAGACCTGTCTGCTTCTGACTTTACTGATCTGGGCATTAGTTACCTCATGCAATGCACGCTGCTGCAGAGGGGATAGGAAACCTGGGTACAAGGAGAGGTGTGAAGGCTGCCTAAATAATTAAGTATTTCCAATCTGTGCTGATGAGACTTGGGCAAGCTGTTCTTCGTGCTCCCAGGAATTATTCCAGGACCTGGGGAAGGGCGAGCAGGGTGCCCGTCCTCAGGAGAGGGGGAAGTGAGGAGCCGCTGCCAGCCTGCCTGCTAGCAGGCAGCTGCCTGCCGCCGTGGCGACCCGGCTCCGCCGAGCGCATCGTGCGGGAGGGACCGAGCGGTGCTGCGGGGCGATGCTCCCATCTTGCGGACGGTTTCAGCATCGCCGGCGGGGAGGGACGGGGTGGAGGGCGGCGGGACAGCCCGGTCTCCGCCTCCTGCAAAGCCTCACCCCGCTGGGAAACCCCGGAGTCCATCATCTGTCTCTGATCTGCACCCCGGCTCTGCTGTGCCCAAATTCCCGGGGGTGCGTGACCAGGCTCGGAGTGGGTCCCGTGGGGTCCCCACGCTGGGCTGGCCAGCCCTGGGGTGTCCTAGCGCTGAGCACCCAGGGCGCGCTGGGGGGGGGCGCCCATCCCCGTGGCATCCCGCTCTTACCTGCAGCCCGGCATTGACCCTCAGCCGGGGCCCCTTGGAGCTGCGGGGCAGGACGGTGATGAAGACTGTCCTGGGCTGGCTCTGCCGGTCCATCTCGGAGGCGTTGGCCAGGAGGGTGAAGCTGTCGGCCTGGGCCCGGGGGCCGTCCTGCCTGTACTGGATCTGCTGGCTCTCCACCTGAGGGGCAGGGGCTGGGTGACCCTCCTGGGAGGACACGGGCCACCAGCCCCACTGGGGAGGGGACCTGTGCACCAGCCTGGGAGGAGGGAGGAAGCCAGGAACCTACTGCTTGCTCTGGAGCATCCCTGCGGGATGGATCTAGCACAAAGACAGGGAGAGGGATCCCCATGGGAAGCAGACCTGGAGCCCAGCGTGGGTGCTCTGCCTGCATTCCCACCCTGTATCCCCAGGGACATTTAAACACACCTTGGGCGTTGATTTCCGCAGGGCAAACCTGCCACCTCAAGCCCCGCCATCCCGACAGCAATTATCTCTGATGGGGAGAGGAGCCCCGCAGTCCTCCCCAGCCTCCCAGAGCCCCCAGGCTCTTCCCAAACCCCCTGGGAAAGCAGTGTGCTGGCCAAGTGGGCACTCTTGGCTGCTCTACCTCGCTCCAGGTGAAGCTGTGCAGCCCACCATCCTCAGGCCGCTCGCTGTTCAGGAGGGTGCCAAACCGGGGCGGCTCAAGCACCTTGAACTCCACGCCGAGAGCTGTGAAGTAGGCATTGGGGATGTTGAGGGTGGCCGTGGAGAGGGTGACAGAGCCACCTCCCGGCACCGTGATGTTGCGGACATCCAGGGGAACAGCCATGGGGAGCACAGCCAGGCTCACCACCACCCCCTCCAGCGGGTCCGCACTGCTGGCTGTGATGTCCACGACAAACCGGTCACGCTCCTCTTCTGGCTTGGAGTGGAGGTAGAGGACTCTGCCGTTGTTGATGTCCTCCTGGGTGAAGGACTGGATGGGGTCCAGGCTGGGTTGCTCATTTGAGTCTTGGCCATGCTGAAGCATCGCCAGGAAGCCAGAGGCCGGGGGGCTGCTCACCAGGTAGACTATGTCTTGGGGAGGGATCTCTTCGTGGGTCACCTGGGAGTGTGGGGGAGACAAGGCATGAGTAGGGAGCTGGTGCCTGCAAGGCTGGGCTGCCCCACAGCCCACTGCTGTGCAATCCCCCAAGGCTTTGCTGTGGGATGAGCTGCAAGAGTCACCTTCCTGCCAAGGCCATGCCTGAACCCTGCCTCTGCCCCTGGGCAAAGCCTGACATGGGCACAAGCCCTTTGCTCTGGGCAGGTGGGAGTAAAATGGAGTGCTACTGGTGGCTGTCCTGGTTTGGTGGCCAGGGAAGTGATGCAGGCTTGGGGAATGACTGGAGAAGGGGATACTCACCAGTAAGTACTCCTCCTTGATCCCAGCCGCTTCCCCCTGGAAGACGTGGATCTCCTTGTGGTTGACTATGCGCAGGGGGCTGGGATGGGTGCCCAAGAACACGCTGATGGCCAGTGTGTCCTCCACTGCCACATCGTTTGCTTCTACAGTGAACTGGAGTTCATCCCGGGTGTTCCTGCTGCCGTTGTGGTGGTAGGAGATCTCTCCTGCTAGCAGGTCCCTCTGGGAGAAGGCCATGACCGGCTGCTCCCCTCTCAGCACAGTCCCCCACCTCGGGGGGGTTGTTATCAGGAACCGAATCTCTTCATCTGACCTGATGTCCATGTTGGTCTCCAGACTGAGGACAGAGGAGTCAATGGTCCCTTGGCTGCCTTGGTGGATGACTAGACCAGTGTTGTTGACTATTTTGATGTAGGGGTCTGATGCCTGTACTTCCAGGAGGGCCGTGGTTTGGTGGAGACCATCTGAGACCTGTAGCTGGATCCAGCCCCGGTCAGCCCCTGAATGGACAAAGAGGATCTTCTTCTTCCTCAAGTCATCCTGTGTGAACCGATAGACCTGGTGGTTTCTGTCATCGACAGACACGATGCTGCCAAACAAAATGTCCTTCCTTGCCAGCACTAGCTGTGTGTCGGAAGAGCCAGAGTCCTTGTCGGTGAAGGCGATGTCATCTGTCGTCAGCAGGTGCTGCCCGTTGCGCACCACATTGAAGATCTTGTTCACCACCTGGACTGGGGTGTGGTCATTGACGGGTTGGATGGAGACCCTGAAAACACCTCTCACCTCCTCCGCATCGGGCTCAGCACTGCCCTCGCCCTGCCTGATTGCTACAAAGGGGATGTCGTCCTCCAGTGTCTCGGAGTCATCGTGCTGGTACAGCAGCCGGCGGTGGAGGATGTCATCGTTGGTGAACTCTGTGATCTCCTCTCTAGAGGCCCAGCCATGGGATGTAGCCCAGGCCAGCCTCCCATGTGCTGGCCCCTCAATCACTTCATAGAGGTAGTCCATGCTGTTCATGCTCTGTACAAACAAGTGGTCCTTGGAGATGATGGCTTGCCCCCCTTCCGGCACAGTCAGGAGGATGTTGGTCAGGGCTGGTGCATCAGGGTCCCCACCAATGCTGATTGTGTAGGTATAGACAGGAGAGTGCTGCTCACCAGCGCGGACACGAAACTGGAAGGTGTCCTCCGCTTGCTGAGAGTTCCTGATTGTCGCACTGTAGCTCAGGTGGTTTCTTTGCAGGTCATCTTGGGTAAATCCAAAGCCTTCGGTCAGCCTGTTGCCAAGCAGCTCCAGGTTTCCCTTTTTGGGAGCCTGGATTATTATGTAGTGGAAGGGGACTGGGGCAGAGTTTGGATCTTCCAACATTGCCTCCAGCTCCTTACTGGTGATATTTCTGTGCCGCTTGTTTTTCATCTGGAGGGGGACCATGGTCCTCATCTTAATTGTGGCTCTTTTAATCCTTATGAGAAAGGTGTTGTTTTGCAAGATCTTCTGCCCAACCTGGACATCAAATCTCAGCTTCTCCACAACATCTTCCAGACGGTGATCTGGGTCTGTGCTAAAATACTGGATGCGCCCTTGCTCCAGGTCTTGCTGGTGGAAGGACTCAACTTTTTTCCATTCCCCTCCCATGCTCCCTTGCTTCTGGACCTCACCATACTTTAGGGGCTCTGTGAGGACATACAGGATGGCGACCCGTTGTTTCATGGCATTTGTCTCCACTGACAGGTTGGCTGGGGTAATGCGTGCAGCCCCTCCTTGGGAGATGGAGAGGCCGGTGTTGTTGTGCAGGCGGATATCAGGGTCAATGGCAAGGATCCTCAGGGAGGCAATGGGGCTTGGGACTGTGCCGTCACTCACCTGCAAGGTAAGCTGTAAGTTTGTCCCACTCTGGTGCACGTAGACTATGTTGCCTGCTTCCAGGTCCCTGCAGGAGAACTCTTCGATGGGCACTCCAGGGTGAAAGTCATACTCCACATAACCTTCTTCCATCTGCTGGCTACCATGCAGCTGGAATTCAAGGTCATCACAGGATGTGTCATCATCTAGGACCTGCAGGATGTCTGTGGTCAGGTGTTTCCGTGTGTGCTTTAGGATTGTCATGTGGTTCCCATGGGGAAAGATCACCTGCGGGGCATCATTGATGGGGTTGATCATGATGGGCAGCAGGTACATCTGCCCCTGCCGAAAGCACTCTGGGATCCCTTGCTGGGCAGTCACTGTCACCTCCAGCATCAGCTGGTCCATGGGCCCCTCAGAGCCATCATGGACGTATCTGACTTTCCGATTCACAATGTCCAACAAGGTAAACTTCCTTCTGCTCCTGGACCCAGGAATGTCCAGCTCCAGCTGGCCATGCCTAGGGTCATTGGTGATGCTAAAGAGGATTTGGGACTGCCGGATGTTTGCAAGGCTCAAGTCTACTGTTGGCTGGGTGTGTTTCCACTCCAGATAGGCCATGCCCCCTTCAGAGACAATGAGGGGGCTGACGTGCAGCAGCCTGCTGATGTTGGTGAAGGCAGGCGGGAAGCTGTTGTCTGGCCGGCACGGTTCCGCCACCAGGCCTGGTGCTCCTGACCAGACATCTGGAGGTGGGGAGGTGGGTGCCTCATCCTGCTCATACACCTCGTCATAGTCCCAGTAGTGCTCCTGCTTTCCACAGCCTGATGTGATGTCCTTCGTGATCACGGCATCTTGCAGACTCCTCCTCTGCAGGTTTATCCGCAGGTCCTCCAAGCAGCCAACAAATGAGTTGTTGGTCATGGTCCACACAGAGATGAAAGCAAGATGGTGCTCCCTCAGCCTTTGCAAAGCTTTTTCGTTCATACCTCCGATGAAGAGGTTTCCCTGAAGGTCCAGGTAGTTGTTGATGCCCCGGTTGGACGTGGATGAGGCGTAGTAATCAATCAGGATCTCAAACTTGTGGACATCCGTGTAGACTTTGACATAGTGCTGCTGCTCATCGCTAATGAAGACATTGTTGTGCAGGACAATGATGCCGTTCCCCTTCTCAACAAACCCTCTCAGGCGCCCGTTGGAGATCTCCAGGTAGAAAAAGTCATTCTCCAGCCCTGCGTGGTAGATGAGGGGTGCCTGGGTGATGCTTGTCGTTATCACAAATTCGATGGTTGCTTCCTCCCTCGCATCCCACGTGGGAAATGCGATGTAGGAGTGTGGCCCCAGGAACCCGAAGGGGTCCTCGGGCTCTGCAGAGAATTGTGTGCTGCACCCTTCCTGGACCCGGTGGAAGATCTTGGAGCTGCCATCAGAGGACACTGGGGAGAGGACATCCAGGCCATTGAATGTCACTGAGTGGAGGCAACCTCTGAAGGGTGGGCTGGCCTTGGCGAGGTACGGCAGGTCAAGACTGCCTGTCCCACCAGCATAGAGGCCGTACTGGATGTCCAGCTCCCGTACGGGTCCTGTGATGTCCACGGAGCTGTTGAAGAGGCCGTCGATGGTCAGCATCATCCTGCCGTCTTCCACCAGCAGCTCCACGTCATGCACCGCTAGGTTATTGAGCTGCAGCTCTGCTGGGGACTGCAGCGTCACCTCTTCTGAGCCCAGCTGCAGCCTGGCCTGCAGGGAAGGACATGGAAAGTGTTCAGCTCAAGCAAGGTGTTATCTGCAGCACAGGAGACACTCCACCTACCAGAAATACCTACTGAAGCATGGACTGTTCCTGGGGGCTCACAAGTGTTTTGGTCCCCCTGTTCACTACTGTTTGTCCTGCCCTCTTCCTCCTCTGTGCGTGTTCCTCCCTCCCCAGCTAGATAGCCCTGTGGGCATGCCTTCTCTCTCCTGCTCTCTGAATTTCTCTCCTTTTTCACTCCTTCTCAGCAACCCCCAGTCTCAGGGCTATTTCCCTGGGGTCCTCCATCTCCCAGTCCCACTGCCTCACTGCTGGGCTTTCCCTCTCCCCCCATGGAGGAGCTCTGCCAGATGCTGGCTCCTCTTTCACTGCTCCAACCTGCCTGCTGCCCTCCATCCCTGCAGCCCGGGCTGCTTCCAGCCCTTGCCCTGGGAACTGGCAGGGGAAATAGCAGGCTTTGCTCCCCACAAGCAGCAGCCTGGAGCCTGCCTAAGTAGAGGGTTAGCTGATGCATCCCGAGACACACGGTCTGCATTAGGGACACCTCCGGCCAGCTGCTCGCTTGCTCTCCTGCTTTGGTTTAGATGTGGTTGGTGGCCCAGCCCAGGCTGCAGGAGAGGCGGGATGCACACATTGGATGCTCCCTGCTCTCTTCCTTCATGGTGGATGCCAACACCACAACCACAAGAGGGAATTTTACTCTTCTGTCCCTTCCCATGCCCCACTTGGGCTTGGCCCATGGTGAGATGGGGGAGTCTGCTGATGGAAACCTCTCCCTTCTCTGGATCCTCTCGGCTCATCCCTTCTCTTCACTACCCCCTTGCACTCTGAGGGTGCTGTGCACCATGTCTGACCGTGCAATGTGCATGGGGTGCCGGTGTCTGGGTGTCTCCATCATGCTCCTCAGTATCACCCTAGGCAGTGGGTAAGGAGCTTCCCAGCGGGAGCCTGTTTCTCTGTATTTAACTGATTCTCCCAAGACTATGTCCACTCTCAAACTTTTAACATCCCCTGGCAGGGGTCTTGACAGCTCGGCTGTCCATGCTTGTGTCTGGCCCCATGGGCTGCTGCTTTCAGGTGCTGCCCCTTCAACCTTGTACTGGACAAAGCCCTGACCCATAGACCCCAGCCTGCGTGGGTGTGCTGGGGTGCTGACCTGCAGGGTGCTGGCTTGCAGCTGGAGCAGGAGGTGGTCGGGCTGGCCAGCGGCCAGGAAGAGCAGCCCGCTCCCCTGGCTGGTGTAAAGCTGCAGGCGGAGCCGCACCGTGCGCGAGGCATCCGCCAGCGGCATCTCCACGAAGCCGTCCCCGAAGAAAGAGGCTGGGGAGAAAAGAGAGAAGGTCACGGAGGGAAGGACGCCCCCCACAAGCCCTGTCTGTGTGGGTGCTGTGAATCTGGAGCCCCCTGAGCCTGTCTATCAGTCCTTCCCCTCCTGGGCTCCCTGTTTGCCCTGTGACAGGGTGCTGGAGCCCAGCAGCCTGGGAAGACCCTCAGGAGAGTCTGTTTTCTGATTTTCCTAGGGGAAGGGGTTTCTAGGGGCTGGGTGTGTGGAGGCAGATGTTGTGTTTCTCCTTGCCCATATAGCATTTAGAGGAACATTACTCCTCGTGATGCGGTTAGGGCAGATGCAGTAGCACCTATCATCAGGCTGAGTTCCCGAGCGTTAGGAGGCAAGACATTACCCTAATGAGTCTTTCCCTGCTTCTGCCACAGCTGTCTCCCTTTGGAGGAGTATGAACCCTTCCAGCGGTGGCTGTGTTGTGCCTTGGCCAGGTGCCCTGGCTGGTGCCAATCACTGCTGAACACAGAGATGCTGTGTGGGAGCCCTGGGGATGCCACTGGGTCAGTGAACACCATGCTCTGCTCCTCTCCCTATTTTACATGGCTTTCTAACAGCTCTCCGTATCATCCAAACATTGCCGACATTCACCCTGAAGGTGGCTGCTCCGTCAGTGCTGGCAGAATAAATGCGTGTGCCTGCGATCCATATGTGGATGTGAGACTGTACGGAAACCTCGGCTCAAACAGGACGCCTGAAGCTGCAGCTGGAACGTGTTCAACACCCAGTGTACATCAGCCTTACAGGAACTCAGCGCAATGGCATGCGGTCATGAAATGAAAGACTGTGTCACAGGGCATACGCGGGAGAGGACAGAATTAAAAGCACAGGGAGCAGCAAGGCTTAATTTTACAGTGCTTATACTTTTTTGCTGGCTCTGCACATTAAATGCGTGTGTCTGCGATGCGCTGCCACCCATCCTGGTTAGCTCCAGAGCAACCTCTGGCAAAGTTAACTCTGTGCTTGCAGGGTGAGGCATAAACACTCAGAAGACCTGTAAGTTGTAAATATTTGGGGAGGATATGTCGGAGAGGCGGGTGAACATGCATGTTTTCAGTTCATATGTAGTCACGGTCCATAAAGCCTGCTGTGCTCGAGTTTGTATGTGTGGAGCTTGCCTGCTATACTTCACTATTTCACTTTTTATCATCAGACCCACGCTTGGGTTTGGGGTCCCATGAGGTGCCATGGGACAATGAGGATGAGGCTTTGGCTTCTCCCAAGGTCCCAGCCCAGCCTCTGCTCTCTTTTGGAGGAGGCAGGGATGGAGGTTGGGTGCTGGGATGAAACCAGCCTCCTGCATGATGAGGTCTGGGTGTAAACACCCATGTGTGCCCTTACAGCTGCTTTTTTCCTATTGCCCAAAGTTCTGTGGGGCTGACCAGGGTGGGAACGGGCAGGAATTGGGCAGGGTCCCCCTGCTCCAGAAGGCAGGCTTTGCTCATGGGGTGGTGCAGCAAGTGAAAAGCCAACAACAAGCAGCCAACAGTCACAGAGGGTTTGAAACGAGCCCATCGTTAGAGGTGACAGTGAGGGTTTGCCTGGCATGGGCAGAGTTAGAGGACTCTGCTTTGGCTTTTCGCATTTTCTTCTGAGCTGAGCTCTGCAGTGTCCTGCATAGGGGATGCTCTTCTGAGCCCTTCAGGGATGCAGAGACCTCCTTGCCCACACCCCACGAAAAATCATTTCCTGCTGCTGGCAGCAGAGAAAGTGCCTTGGCTTTCTTCTAGGGTCTGGGAGAATAATGCGGGCATTGCAAGGACCGTCACCCCACCCGCTCCGGGCAGGGAAGAAATGCCAGTGTGGAAATATCTAGCGCTTGCTTCAATACCAAGCCCTTTGCTCAGCCCAGGGCAGGGCTGCCAGCACGCCTTGCTCAAGCCTGCTCATTTCCTGTCCCTCGTGCCTGTGTTGGCATGGGGCACTTTGGCTTCCTTGTCCTCTTCGGCCTAGCCAGTGACTCAGAGGAGCTTTGCTATTCTTTGCACGGCCGTGAAGGGCTCTGTCCTCTCCTGACCTGCTCCCTCCTTCCAGTGGTCCTTGCAAAGCACTGGCGTGCCTTGCTCGGTGGCCAAGGGTGGTGGGTGCCCCCCTGGGTGCTGCCTGGGGCTCTCGGCACCACCTTGTCCTGGCATTTGGTGAGCAGGAATGACACAGCACATTGCAAAAGGGAATGTTCCTCTCCCTCCTTGCACAGACACAGGCGGACATGCTCCGGCCCTAGCAAGGCGTTCACACATGCATGCAATATATTGTGGTCCCCGGAGACATCGCATGCACGTTATGTGCTGGCTCCCGTCGAGGTTCCCCCGCACGTGCACGCTCGGTGCTCCAGCTCCCACCAGGATTTTGCTATGTTTCGGTTTTGTGGCTTCCCCTAATCCCAAAAACATGCTCTTCAGATGGGAAAAGAGAGGCTGCTCTCACGGGGAGGGAAAGCTTTGCCAGGACTGGACCAACCAGCAGCTCCTCTGGCAGCCCAGGGGCTGGGCAGCATCTCCCATGGGTGCTGGGGGGATTGTGTTTGGGGCTGGAGGAGCCGGTCCAGCACAGCCAGCCTGTTTTCCAGCGTGACAAGGGGCAGCAGCTCCTGCAGCCAGCACATTTTGTCCCGCCTCTGTTCTCCTGAAGCTGCCAGAGATGTTTTTCTTCTCTTTCTCTCATAAAATACTACCAATAAAAAGTTAGCGAAAGCACAGATGCCCAGGGGAGCAGTGCTGTTTGCTGGGGGAGGGAGGAGGGACCCTTGCCTGGCTCCAAGAGGCGCAGGGATTTTTCTCCGGCAGCAGAGCAGTGTGAATTACTGCTGTTTGTCTTCCCGAATTCCTGCTTTATTTCAGGGCCGCTCTCCTCCTCTACTCTGCAGCTCAGCTAGGATGCGAACACGACTCAACCTGTGGCATTTCTCTTTCACAAGGGACTTGCAGCTTTTCGCTTTCTTCTCCCCTCTTCCTTGCCCTCCACGTTGCAAAAGATGCAGAAAATGTGGCTTGCTGGATTTTTGTTTTTTTTTCAAATGCATTTCGCCATGGAGAAGCCTTTGTGGCCCAGGGTGCACCACCCTGATTGATCACTTGGACAGTGGCTCCAATTTGGGCATGCACAGAGAGGACAGGGACCCCCCCGGGGTACCCAGCCATGTCTGCGGGCTGGCTGCAGCTGAGCATCCCGGCATCGCCCCATTCGGATGCACTCCCGTGACCCAAAAGCACCTTTCCCAGGTGATCTAAGGGTGCCACAATCACGCCATGGGCATGTTGTGACCCGAGCTGAGCCTCATCCCTGGATGGGGATGCCAGAGCTGGCCCTCCCTCCCCCATCATGGGGAGTACTGGGTCTCCATGTGCTGGCCATGGGTCCGGGGGGGCACCCTGGCTGTCCTGCTCACCCCGGCTAAAAATAATTGATGTTCCCAGCTTGCCATGTCCCGCAGGAGATCGTTGCCCCATCCTTGCCAGGCTGATGGAAAGGCGTTGCTGAGGCGAGAGGGGCCTCAGTCACAGTTTCCAAGCAGCCGGCCAGCAGCCAGCAGATTATAGGCTGCGGTGTCATTTGGGTTTGGTTTTTTTTTTTTGCATTGAAAAAAAAACCCGAGACGAGCCAAAAGCTCTGAGGAAGGGGCTGGGAGCAAGGCCCCGGGCATGCTCAGCTCCTCCTGGGGCCAGCGAACAAGCAAGGGCTCTGTGTGAGCCGGCGCTGCCCAGGCACCCATCCCAGCACCCGCCCCAGCCGCCGGCCACGCGCCGGGTCCGGGACTCCTTGGCCCTCTCCGCCTGCTCCTCCAGTTGAAAACACAGCGGGTTTGGCCTCTCCAATGCTGTTTTTTGGTGTTCAGGGAGTTTTTTGGCACCCCAGCCCCCGAGTGAGCCGGCTCCGGCAGCCTGGGGAGCAGAGCCTGGTGCTGGGCAGCACCGCAGCGGGGAGGGGATCCCTGTCTGCCTGGGGGTCTCTGGGCTGGGGGGCTCACGGAGTGCTCTGGGCCTCAGCGAGGCTGGTTTGGGCTCTCCTCCATGTTTTAACATCTTGGCACACAAACTTCTCCCACCTCCTCCCCAGCACATAGAAGGACAGAGGAGCCAACTCCTGGCCCCGGCAAGGGAAAGCTCTCGCAAAGCTCAGCACAAGGGTGTGCAGAACAAACCGGTGCTGGACGCGGGTTTTTTCGGAACGGAGAGACATCTCCTGGGTGTGCCGGGGGAAATGTGAGCTGGTGGATGGATGCCTTCCCGCCTGCAGGCTCCTACCCCAGCTTGGGGCATCCCCAGCCCTGCCCTTGGGACAGCTCGATGCGTTTTGGGGTGTGCATGAGGAGGTGCATTGGTGCATGGGGGATACAAACAAGTCCCCCAAGGGGATGCAGGGACTCCTATTGCTCTGCCTGGAGGAGGATGCTGAGGCTGAGGAGGAAGGAGCAGAGCAAACCCTGCCTGGGGAGAGGGGGCACGGCATGGGGGAGGGGCTGGCCGCTCAACAAGGCTTCATTCAGGCTGTGGTGGGGGGCAGGTGGGGGCCAGGGCTGGTGGCCTCTGTGTGTTTGCAGGGAGGGGACTGGAATTCATTAAAGCAGCTCTTTAATTACTGGAGCGGGTGCCAGGAGAGCCCCGTGCAGACACACACGCCCCCCTGAAAGGCTGTCTGTGTTTGCAGCCGCTTCCCGCCCCGGCCACACCGTTTTTCTGCTGGTGGAAAAACAGCCAGGGATGAAGGCTCCTTGTTGTCCGAACAGCCCCAGGCTTGTGCGGCTGCCCGTGCAGCCCGGCCCGCCGGCTGCCCTCCTGCCCGCCTGCCGGCCGATGCCAACAACCAGCCCCTATGTCGGCAGCGTGGCCGGTGCTGCTGAGCCCCCACCACCGGCATGGGGTGCTGCCGAGGTGCCCCGTGGCCAGCCTGATGCATCCCTCCTCTGCAGCGTTAGGAGCTTGTTTCGAGGCCTTCTGAGTTGTTTGGGGTTGTTTTTTTTATTTTAATGACTTTATAAGGTAGCAAGCTCGCCCATCACCAGCCGCGCTGCACTGTACCCACCCGCTGTGCAAACACTGGAGAGGCTGGGGGGATGCAAACTCTGGAGGGGCTCAGGGGCAGCCACCCAGCCCTGGGGATGCTGCTTGGCAGCTTGAACCCCTCCTGGTCCCCCTGCAGCATGTGCTTGAGCTCCCGTCCCTGCTCCCAGCACAGGCAGGGTGGGCAGGACCAGCCCTCCTGCCTCCGCCGTGGGTGGCCCCGGGCTTCAGCCTCCCTAATCCCTAGCCTGGCTCTGCGATGCCTTGAGGGGACCTGTGGCCCCCCACACCCCGGCTGCATCCTGGGAAGTGGCAGGGCTGGGCTGTACCCCCATCCCTGTGTGGGGTGGAGGGGCCGGGGGAGGAAGGGATCTGATGGGCTTTTTGAGAAAGGCTTCATTATGTTACACATTCCCTTCGTTTTACGGCGTGGTTTTATTTATGACTGGGGAAGGAAATGAGCAGCTTGCGAGGCAGGCTAAGGCAAACACAGCCGCTGCGGAGCGGCCCTCGGGTTTGGCTGGGGCTTTGCTGGGAGGAGGGGGTGCTGGGTGGAGGACTGGGGGGCTGCTGCCTTCAGGCATGCCCAGAGTCCTGAGCGGGTGCCTGGGTGCAGCAGGAGGGCTGAGCACCCGTCCGGATCTCCGCAGCGAGGAAATCCCAGTGCAATGGAGACGTGTCACACGTGAGCCGGTCTTGGACTGCAGCGATGGCATCCAAGCCTGGTGGGGACCCTGGGGATGCCCCCCGGTCCCCCTCGTGATGGCAGGACCCTTCCCCCAGGCAGCACGGTGCTGCCTCCAGGACAGGCACAGGCATTTGGGGTGGGGCAGAGCCAGCCCAGCAAACAGCCCCTGCCCTGGGAAAAGCCTCTCCCCGCTCTCCTGCTCCTGGGGTTCAACCTTGAGATTTATGGGGTGGGGTGGCATCGGCATGTATCCATCCCTATTGTGATAGCTCCCGCCATGGAGGAGGGCTTTTTCTCTTTATCCTCGCTTCCAGGTTTTATCCTCAACTGCATCCTGCGATTGCAGCTCCCACACCCCGAGCCAGGGCTGTGCATGCTTTTCAAAGCCCGGCAATGGGAATGAGAGCTCCAGTTCTTGCCTCCCACCCTCCACCTGGCCCTCCCTCGCAGCAGGGCTCCCTGGGGCCAGCACTTTCCAGGAGGGCCGGCCAGTGGAGATTGCTGGAAAGCAGCTCCCGGGAAACCGCCGGCAAAGCTGCGGCCGATCACCCTCCTCGGGGCTGCCAACAGCCAAGCGCTTGGCAGAAGTGGCCATCACCCTTGTTTCGGGCACAGGAGGAGAGCCTCTGGGCTGGGGTGCTCTGCTTTGCCCCCATTCCGTCCCGCTGGCCCCTGCCTCCCAAAGCAGATCATCCGCCCCTACCTCTGGCTGCAGCTGCACCGCTTTGAAAACCTCCGCCTGTGTTTATTAATTCAGTTCCTCTCCCCGTTCCCCTGCCAGCTGCTCTCCCGCTCGCCTTCCCCTGGCTCCTGCCTGACAGCTTCGGGAGAAAAATATGCCTTTTTGCAGCCCACGGACTTTGGGGTCAGGGGAAAACATGCCCCCTGCTAATTCTGTACTGCCTGGGAGGGGGGCTTGCCATATCATCCCATGCCCTGCCAGCCCACAACCCCCTGCCCGACGTGTGTGCCTGCTCCTGCCTGCCTCCCCCATCCCTACAAAGCAGCGTGAAGGAGCTGCTATAGCTGGAGCCCATGGAGCGGGGTCCAGGAGGCTTGGCTGGAGCTCTGGGGCTGCAGCCCGCACTTATCCAGTGCGGTTTTACGATGATTCAGGCAGCCCTAAAGCTGATGGTATTTCCTGCGCTCTCCTGCTCGGCCAGATGTAGAGCCACAGAGGGGAGGCCAAGGAGCTGATAGCTGGCACTGCCATGGCCCCGGCCGCACATCGGCCGTGTCCCCCTTGCAAAGGTCACGGTGCTCTGAGGAAGAGCTGGGGAGATGCATCCCCAGGGCGAGCACCCCCGAAGCCTGACGCGAGTGGGAGCAGGGATGGAGAGCTTTTAATGATACGTGGCTAAATGACTCTGGAGGGACTTAAGGAATAAGCCTGAGCTGGAAGCGGTGCTTGGAGTTTTTGCCCTGGGAAGCGAAGCAGGGGGACAAAGTGGGAGGATTTGGGGAAGCGGGAGGCTCAATGCGGCTTTTGTGCCATCCCCTGCAGGGTGACTCAGGCTTGCTCAGGCTCCCGCTGCCAGGAGAAGTTGTCCTGGAAATATTCTATCAGCCCCAGAGGACATGGTTTCTAAACCATCTCAAGTCGGGTTTTGTTCTATTTTTTCCCCTTCTCTTTCTTTCTTTTTCTTTCTCCCAAGCCACCTCCCTCTCTTGCTGGCTGGCAGGTTTTCCAGCTCCACCCTGCACATCCCGGCTCCCGCTCCCACAGCTTTCCCTACTCTGGCTCTGTGCTGGCCCCTTCCCACCCGGCGAGAGAGGGGCTGGCAGAGCTGCAGGGGGGCACGCGGTGCCACACGAGGGGATAATCCCAGCCAGCCCAGCACTGGAGGAGCAGGGGGACCTTGAGGGAAGCCTGGACTGGAGGATGGGTTACAGGGGAGCGGGGCACCCAGGGTGCACGTCCCACCAGCAGATGCCCAAATGCCATCCCTGCCCACCCAACAGAACCGGTGCCTGTTCCCGAGCTCATCCCCAGCCCTGGCAGAGGGAAGCGGCCTTCCCGGGGGCCGGTGGGGGGAGCGGCAGAGCCTGGCCAGGGGATGCTCACAGGCATCCCTGGAACGGCTGGACGTTACCGGAGAGATCCTCGCCTGCTGTCAACAAACAGCGCAGCCGCCGCTGGAGAGGGGCCCGTCTCTAGCCGCCCAGGCTCAGACATTTCCCAGCCTCGCTTGTGTCAAACGGCTCTTGAAGTGCCGAGATGGGGGGGCTATCGGCCAAAGTCAGGGTGAGAGGAGGAGGACGGGCACGAGAGGAGCGCACAGCCCGGCGCACAGAGGGAGATGCTGAAGCTCTGCCAGGAGCTACCTGCCAGCTTTAATTTCACCGTCCAGGGGCAGGGAAGGACCTTTTAAAATATGCAGCTCAGGGTGATCTGGCCACAGCCGTGCTGGCAGGGCAGCACCTGCAGCACCCACAGCACCCTGTGCCCTGCGGGGCTACAAGGCCCATGGCCGGGATGGGCTTTTGGTGATGCTGGGTGCTGCAAGGGGCAGAGAAAAGTGTCTCCACAGACAGGGAGGGGTGTTTGCAGTGTGGACGGGGAAAGAGAGGATATTTTTTGCTCATCTGGGGTTGACATGCTGAATTGTCTGCCTTGCAGTTCTAACTGCAAAGAAAAATAGTATTTCCTTTTTTTTTTCCCCTTTCTAGAGCTGAAGTCTCTTCTCTTCTCTTCTCTTCTCTTCTCTTCTCTTCTCTTCTCTTCTCTTCTCTTCTCTTCTCTTCTCTTCTCTTCTCTTCTCTTCTCTTCTCTTCTCTTCTCTTCTCTTCTCTTCTCTTCTCTTCTCTTCTCTTCTCTTCTCTTCTCTTCTCTCTCCTCTCCTCTCCTCTCCTCTCCTCTCCTCTCCTCCCTTGTCCCATGTTTTCACATGTCCCCCCCTCCCCACCCTGCCTCCTCCTCCTCACGCCTGTTATCCCCCCAGCTTTTCCATCTATGAGAAACAAGCGGCGGGGTGATGTTTATAGAGAAAATAAATGCCTGCTCTATTTCTAGTGTGGCGGGGACATATATCTGGCCGTGTGGGGCTGTGGGGGGGGGGAAGCGGGCGCGCACATCCCCTCCCAGGGCTGCGGGGCAGGACAGGAGGCTTTTCTCAGCCACATCTACCTCGGGCCAAAACTTCCCTCTCTCCTCCCCGGCTCCCAGAGGAAATGACCCTGGTGGGCCCAGAAATTTCTGTGGGGTGGGATGGGATGCATGAAAACCTCAAAGCCCGGCTGAAGCCCAGCCAGAGGCTGGGAAAGGGAATGGGAAATTCCTCCTGACCCCCCCTCGCTTTCTGCCTGTGCACTGGGGAGCACCAGGGGGATTACGGCATGATAACAGATGAGGGGCATCCATTAACGTGCCTGGGGATGACACCACATGCAGCTGGGGGCTCTGACCCCAACCCCCCCCTCCCTCGCCCATCTTTCCCTTGCCCACCCGCAGTAGGGAGGAAAAACAATGACCAGAAAGCCAAGATTTGGGCAAAAGAAGCAGCAGGGATTCACGGGTGCCGTCCCGAGCTGACTCACAGCTCACGAAGGCTCCTTGAACAGCCAGTGAGTCATGGTGATGGATGAATGTTGCTTTTCTCTCTCCTTGGCTTGGAGGCACATGATGGGACCGGCCACCTCCAAACCGTGCTGTTTGCCCCATGACTTCCTCTGCTCCCGTCAATTTTTGGCAGCGCCCTCCCCTCCCCAGGATGCTTTCTGTCTGCTACTGTCTGTCTGTCCGGCTGTCAGGCAGCCAAGAGCAGCTGTTGGGCGCAGGGCAGCTCCCAGAGGTATTGCACGGAGCGATGCACAACTGGCGCAGGCGACACACCCGGGGAGGAAGGATGGAAAATGGGAATTTATCACCCTTTTGGATCCAGGGCATGGGGCATAAACATCTTTCACCCCACCTCGCTGCCGGTTGGCAGGAGGATGCTCAGAGGCCCTATTTGGTCTGTCCTAAGGATGAGCAACAGCTAACGAGCGACAAACTGGGCAGCAAACCTGCATCCTCCCCATCCCAGGGTTGGGAAGAGTTGCAGCAGTCCTGCTCCTCCAGTTTTAAGCCCGGCTTTGCAGAATCCAGAGCTGCCCTGATTCTGGGCTCTGCTTTGCAAAGCAGCCCTTGGCTTTGCATCAGGGCAAAGTGGGTTCTCTGGTTGTGGCACATTAACAAAAAGCCTCAGGTCCGTTTGCAAACTTCACAAGTAAAATGAGTGTCATGCAGGCATGTCCACTCCCACCGCAGCAGCTCAGGGAGAAAGATCATAAACGGATTTCTCTTGACCTCAGTTTTTCTGTTACATTTACCCTGGAAAAGCTCTACGGAGCATCCCGTGCACATGCAGCACGGCAATGTGCAACCAGGCACCGGGCATGATGGAGATGGCTTGGGGAAGGGCTGGTTTGGGAATGAGGGGTCTCCAGTGGGCAGCCTCCTCGCTTCGTGTTTCCAAGAGGTTTGGAGGTACAGGGTGGTGAAGGGGCTGGCTGCAAACTGGGCTGTGCTGTGTGCAGACCTGCCTTGTACCTGCTGGGGTGACTTAGATGCCCAGGCCAGACCCAGGAAGCGTACAAATATATGAGCCGGGGAGTTTCTAGGACTTTCCCGGCTGAAGGCTGGGGGTGATGCTAACGCTCGGGGAGGCTGGATTCCCAAAAAGGAGACAAGCTAGAGCCCAGCTCCTCCAGGCACCCAGAAAGGGCTGAGGGAGCAGCCCCTGGGAGCTGAGGCTGGGCTGAGCCAACGCCTGTTGCGAACAGTCTGTGCTTTGAGCTTTATTTAGGCACACGGACAGCATCAGCCTGCCGCCTCCAAAGTCCTGTTACTGTCCAGCCTTCAACCTGACGTTAGTTCCTCTGGGCGAGCTTAACCCTGTCCTGCGATCTTGAAGGAATGCACGCATATATTTGCCCACAGCCCTCTGTTCCTAAATATAAAAGTGAGACGAGAATATTCCTCCCTGATTCCCACGATACCAGTTTGCATTCTCCCCCCTTTTCAGCCTTTTTCCTGTTCTTTCCCATCAGCTGGAAACTTTTCCAGCTGCTTGGAGCTATGACCTCAAAACATGTGGCGCATTCACAAAAAAGAAAGTTTGAATAGATCGGTCAGATTTCCAAAAGTGGAGGAGAGGAATAGCCGAGGCGGCTCCCTAGAGCCGATAACCCCAGACAAGGCAGGAGGGGTCCGGCCGGGTACCCTGGGCAGACACTCTTCCCTGCCCACAAGCAGGTACTCTGCACGGGGCAGCCATGGACAAGCCGGAGTCACTCTCGCCTACCGGGGACCCCCATCACTGCTGCTGGGAGTCCACGTGAGACTTGGCGGTCGCATTCTTGACACCCCCTTACTGGAAGCTCGGGGTGAACGCTGCTCACAGGGACCGTACGCATCCAATTCCTTCTCCCCCCCGCATTCCTCCTCATTACAAACCCCCAGTGAGAAGGTTTTTGGGGAAGGGGGGGATGGGGGAGCTCAGCCTGGGGGTTACTTCACTGGGAACTGGAGGAGAGCCAGGCTGTCTAAAAACAGTTTACTAAAGCTTCACACTCAGATGTCAAGAGGACAAGTTTTATGAGTGTTTTTTCTTTTTGATATAATCTTGTATTTGTTGATGTGCACGGTGACTGTCTCCATTTCGAGCTGGGCAGAATGCCCAGGCCCCTGAACCTGGGCTTGGAGGCAACGCAAAACACGGGCTTCGCCCCTAAAAACAAGCCTGCCCCAGCCCTGTGCCCAGCACGCTGCTCATGGCTGGTGTAGCTCTCCCTGATGGGGACGGAGGGATGTCCCAGGGCAGGCAGCCCGTGGGAACGCCTGGCACCGGTGCTGGTGGTCTCAGCAGGGATGCTCCCAGGGGATGGGGGCTCGTGGGAGGCCGGTGCCCAGACCCAGGGTCGCAGCTGGCACGTCTGCTTCGGCCGGGCACAGAAATAGTCCCCAGCATCTGAAAATGTGTGTAAAACTCCTTCCCTTTCCCAGCCCTGGCGGTCCATGCCAGGCAGATGCCCACTGATCCCTGGAGCTGTGCCCCAGCCATGGGTGGTGTTACCCGGGGGGAATCTGGGGGGGTTGCCAGGTGCCAGTGAAAGCCATGTGCTGTTTTTTGGGGTTGCTCCCGCCCATTCACCATGAAAGAGCTCGGGAGTGCCAGGGCAGCCCCAGGAGCCATCCTGGACACCCAAGCAGGCAATGGCTCCACGTGGTGAAATCCCTGCCCGGGATGGAAAGGTCAGGGCTGGAAGGAAGAAGACCACTTTGTTCATTAACAAAAGGGATTTTTTTTCCACTCAGCTTGCCAGGCATCGTCACATTTTGGTGCATGGAAAAAAAAGAAGGAACAAGGCAGGAGGGAAGGAGAGGAGTGTGTCCCTGGAGGCCACCTGCTCGCTGAAGAGGGAATGGGGACAACAAGGGACCTTCAGGGATCTTGCAGGTGCCGAGGGCCACAGGGCTGGGCCCTGGGATCATCCTCCTCCTCCTCTTCCTCGCACTGACACAGGCTCAGATGCAGAAGATGGTTAGGGAGCAAATGACCAGAGGTGGTCAGCAATTCTTTTGCAAACTGCTTGGACAAAGCAAGCTCCTGCCCCACCGCTGGTCGGAGCCCTGGCGCCCAGGGGGAGCATTGGGGAAAGGAAACTGCTCAGTGAGGTGTTATATTGTTTTTGGTGGGATTTAGGAAAAAAAAGTGCCTTTTAAATCCCCTCCACTTCTGAAGCTGTGGCTGCCACTGACTCGGTGCAAATAGTCGGTTAGACCCCAAGCGCAGCTTGGAGGGTCGGGCTAAGGCGCAGACCTGTCCTGAGCAGGATGAGACCCGTGTCCAGACCCCGCCGAGCCTGCCGAGGCTCGGACCATCGCAGGTACACGTGTCCCGGAGCAGGGGAGGGAGCAGGAGGCAGAAGGCACAGGGAGGAGGCGCAGGGTGGGAGCGGGGCTGCGGGATGGCCGTTGGGATGCTGAGGCAGGGAACACTGCTGTGCCAAGAACCGTGTGGTCAAACCTGGCCACTTCTTAGGGAAAACTGGATGCAAATCACCCGCTCTGCTCCCCGCCCAGCTCATGCCCTGCAATAACGCCTCTGCCCGGCTCTGTCCCTGTGCAGCAGCCAGCGTCCCCTGTCCTCCCTGCTGCCTGGGGCCAGCCCAACCTGCGGCACCGTGGCTCCTTCTCCTGGGGGAGACCCTCAGCCCCGGGCAGAGCCTGATGCCCCATCCCCCGAGGGGTGATCCTGGACCTCTCTGGGGCTGTGCTGGCAGGAGAGGCAAGCCCCTTGCCCTCTGCACCCAGCCACCCCGGGCGCACAGGACAGACAGACAGAGCAGATCAGGGAGGTGACACACACCCTGGCAAACGCTGCCCAGCTCCCTCCTTCCCACCGGCACCGTCCAAGCCCCTGCTCCTCGGATGAGAGGGGCTGCTCTCGCAGGCAGCTACTGTGGCAAGGCCAAACATGGGCAGGGAGGGCTGGCTCTTCCTGCCGGGGCTGCGGGACGTGCCCATGCTCTGTCCTCATGGTGCAGGGCTTTGGCAGAGCGGGAAGGTGCCTTTCTCCCGCAGGCTGCCCATGGCACAGACCAAAGCCCTGCGGCTCCTGCATGCATGCAGGGAGCGAGCCCCATCCCACCCAGCACCACGTTTGCGTGTGCCCCGGGGAAAGCATCAGACACAGCCAGGGTACACAGCACCCTGAGAGCCACGGTGGGCGAGCCGCCCCGCTCCCTCCCTCGGCTTTCCCCACAGGACAGCCTGGCCCAAACACACTGCCCGAGAACAGGCAGCTGCCTCTCCTTGCTCCTGCCGGCTTGGCGACAGGCGCCCCACACCTCGGGGAGGGCCAGCCTGCACCCATGGGTGCCCACACCACTCCCCGCTGGGTCCCCATCCCTCCCAGCCCACCCTGTGCACCCGAAGCCGAGCCTTATTTCCCTGGGTTTCTCACCACTCCATCCCTCGGGTGGGCTGGCAGGACGGGGCTTACCTCCGGCTGGGGGTCCCGCGTGGAGGGGCAGCGGCTGGCAGGCCAGCAGCAGCAGCAGCAGCAGCAGCAGCAGCATGGCAATGCCACCTCGGGCACCCGTGGTGTCCCCCGGGGCTGGAGCAGTGGCTCGGGCTCCGGGCATGGCACAGCCTCCGCCAGCGCCTGCTTCTAGGCGAGGGCTGCTGCTACTACTGTATTTAATAAAGCGGAGCGAGGGAGGGACCCGTAACTTCTCCCGCCTGTCAGAAAGGAGGAATTCGCTCAGATTACAAAGTCAAATTTCTCTCTTAAAGGGCTAGAGGCCCCCGCCCACCCACCGCCCACCCGCCGCTCAAAGCGTCCTTGTTCCCGCCGGGGCGAGGCACGGGAGGAGCGGCCGCTGCCGACGAGGGGGGAAGGAGCCTGACGTGGGGTGCGATGGGTGGGTCTGGAGGCACTGTCTGCTGCAGGCGAAGTGGGGCACCTGTGGTTCTCCCCGGCACCAGGCATTTTTGGGGGAGCAAAACCAGCTCCTGGTGTCCTTGCAGACCCAAACGAGCGCCTCAGTCCCAAAGCCGTGTTACCCATCCCTGGCTGTATGCCCTGGCGAGCCGGCCTGCCTGCTGCCTGCTGCCGTGGCACCTTCCCTGCTGCCGCTGAAGCAGCTATCCCAAGCTCGCACCTCTCTCAGCATGAGTAAAGGCAATTGGGATGATCCTCAGGGTTCATAATGGTCCATCCGTGCTAGCGTGGCACTGGGAAAAGAGCTTTCCAGCTTCTCTCCCCACTGCAGAGCCAATGCCACACGTGTTAAGGACAAGGTCACAACCTTTCAGAGACGCAGCATTCCACCCAGGCCGGGTCCCTGCTCCTCGCCCCACAGAGCCCCAGTGGGTTTCGGGGGCCTCCTTGCTCACAGTGCAGCTTGTCTCCCATCTCTCCAACCCCTCCAAACCTGCTCCTGGCCTCCTGCTTGGATCTTGTGCAGCACACCCCTCCTTCCTCTTAGATGTCTATATTTCAGATCCTTTTCCGCTGCGCCGTGTTTCACTGATGTGGCTTGTTTCCTGCTGGTTTATTTCTAACCTCTTTAGGGCCCTTGGTGTGACTTTGCTGTCTTTGGCAGTGTTTGCAACACCTTCCAGCTTACAGTCATCTGCAAACATAATTAATTTGTTGTTTACTCTTGCTTTCAGATCATTAATAAAGACATTAAATAAACCTGGGATGTGCCGTTTTCTCCGTAACTTTTTATGAGTAATTGTCAGGGGCTCAGTAAGTTCATTAGCTAATTCTGTTTAGTCTGGGGGTTACATATTATCCAGACTTGCTGATTTGTACAAATTCAATTTTGCCAAGTATTCCCTTTCCTGCTCTTTATCTCAAGGTCTACTGAGGACCTCTGCGTTGCTTTGCTTTCTGTCTGTCCTCAGCGGTCCCCCTCTCTTTGCCTTGTTAAGGGCTGATCGAGGGATAGAGGCGTGCAGGGCTTGGCCCTTCGGGTGGATGTTTGATCTCAGCTGTCTCCATCGTTATTCATGCGTACCAGGCAGGCTGAACGCATCCACTCCTCTCCTGCCCACTTGGCACGGGAGGTCCCACTCCCCTCTCTGGAAGGATGCACCAGGACCACCTCCAACCCACCAGCAAGCATCCCTGGGGTTGCTCCTGGCTCCCCGTCCCCAGGCTTGCTTTGCTCCCTGCGGCACCAGGGACGAGCCACCGTTTGTCAGGAACATTGGCCTCGGGCAAGGGCAGCAAGTACGGCTTGAGCAAGGAGAAGACGGCTCCAAGCACCCCGAGCATCCTCCACCTCGAGGATGCTTGCTGGCCCTCTCCTGCCTCTGCAGGTGGGGTTTTCCCTGCTCCAGCAGCAGGACACCCGCCTGCGGCAGCAGGGATTGCTGCTTGCTGGCCACGCTGGCTTCAGTGTCACCCAGCATTGAATGGGAGGAGGCTGGTGGGAAAATATCAGAGACAAAACTGGCCACAGCGAGGACAGAGTAAAACCTTCACTTGCTTTTTTTATTATTATTTTTTTTTCCCCTCCAATAAGGAAATTACAACCTCTGGTTGAAACCTGTGTTTTCCAGAGAACTGTCCCCACCAAGTCCCTGCGGCAGCCCGGGCGCTCCTGCTGCAGGCTGCTTCGGCCGCCCCCCTCACCGGAGCCCCCGAGCACAGCCCCATGCCCCGCATCTGGCCAGCACATTTGCTATCCCTCAGCCAGGCCTTGGCGGCAGCTGGGGATTTGTTTTTCCCTTTTGGAGCCAACATCTGGCTGAGTGGTGGAGGGGCAGAGCCGGCGTGGAGCGGTGCCTTCGCTCTCTGGGCACTCGGGCAGGGCTGGCAGCCTGGCTCTGCGCCGAAACCTGCTCTGGTATTGGCACTGCTGGGGAGGGACCCACATGCTTCCCCCCAAAGACAGCTCCAACCCGGGCTTGCCTGCTGCTGGCACAGGGAACCAATGCCTGGGTGCCCCCACCTCCATTTGCAGGCAGCGAGGAGCTGCCCTCGCCCTCTGGTGAGTGCCCATCGTGGGGAAACCTGGCTGCCAGGGCAGGCAGGGGGCTGCGGGCTCTGGGAGCCTGCCCGGGGGGTGCTTTGAGGAGGGCTGGGGGAAATATGAGAAAAGTTAAATGCTTTCCTTCCCCTGCAGGCCGGTGGGCTGGTGTTTGAGGCGGCCGTGGTCTCCGTCCCTTCAGACACAGGGCTGCTTCCCCGCCTCCTGTCGGTGCTGGCCAGCCCGCCGGCCTCCGGATGCATTTATTTATCCAAGTCCAGCTTTTATTTAGGATGTGTTTCCAGGGTAGCCAGTGTGGAGGGAGGTACGGAGGGCTGCCAGGCACCTCTTGGCCACCCCATCTCTTGTGGGAGCCCCACTTCGTCTGCTGCATCTGAGCCCAGCGTGGGCTGGCCAAGCCAGGAGCCCTTTCCGTGGACAGCAATGCGCCCTGTTTGCTTGGCATGGGCAAAGCTGTCTGTGGCATCCATTTCGTGGGCTGCCTTTTGCTGTCTCCTGTGTCCCACAGCCTCTGTGCGAATAACCCAGGACGAGATAAATCTCCAGAGAGCCCTTCCAACCCCACTGCTTGCTCTGTTTGAGACTTTAGCGATTCAGAGCAGTGGGATGCTGGCCTTCACCTGTGGGGAAGGGGCACCCCATGCACCCTTTAATAATCAGAGCTCAGCTTCTGTGCTTGGCTCTTCCCCCTGACGCAACGTCCCACACCCTGGATGGGCTTCACACCAGCCCCAGGCTCCCACCCTGCCACCCACCACCGGCAGTGGAGGGGGTCGGCTGCGTGTAGAGCAAGGATGGGGGTTCCCGATGGCGTTGAGGGGCTGCAGCTGGGGAAGTGAGTCCGTCTGAGGGAGGAGAGCAGCAAGCGTGCTTGGAGCGCACCGTGAGCATCTGGAAGGAATATCCCATCCGGTGCTGGCAGGAGGGAGCACATTCATGAATGCTGCTGGGATTTAGCTTCTCAGCATCTGTCTTCCCAAGCACTGCAGGGATTTTAATAGGAAACAAAGCAAAGCCTTTGGATCCGACCTGGCCAAAGCAATGCCCTGGCTGGAGGTGCTGGGTGGGTCTGACCTGGGGTGGTGGGTCTCCAGCCTTGGCCATGTGCCCATTCCCCCAGGAGCGGGACATCAGCTGGGTGCTGTTTCAGCCAGGCTGGAGCCCACTCCTGCCTTGACACGTATGTGCCATGCAGACAGCGGTCAGCTCGGGGAGGTTTTCTCTCTACGTGCTCAGGGAGAAAGTGACGTGAACCTTGTGACTGTGGTTCAAAACAGCTGGGCAGGTGTGCAATATCTCTGTGGTTGGGCTCACCCAGGGGTGTAGAGAGGGACGTCACTGGGTTTGTTCAGTATGTCTGGCATGCCCTGTCTCAGGGTGAGGGAATGAGCTCGAGGAGGAAGAGGATTCTGCAGGGAGTTGGGGCTGCTGCCTGCTGCATTAGGCACAAGCGCAGCCCTGCATCCTCCCAAACCTTTCTCTTGTCTCTTTGCAACCACCAACAAACAGTCTTCTGGCAGAGACTTGCGATGCTGTTAATTTAAGGAGACAAACAGCTCTTCACAGAGTTTCGGGGCCCTGAGTGATAATTGCCCTGACGAGCCCCATCTGGGCTCTCACCAACACCCTCCGCCCCCCACACCAGGCTGCATTTAAGCTCAGGTGCCTTTAGCCATTGCTTCCCTTTACTGAGGATGAGCTGTAGTGCTGGACTGATGCTGGCCACTGTTGCTGGCCCTCCCTCTGCCTGCTTTGGGCAGTGTGGGATGGGCCCCTGCCTGCTGCCCTCAGCCCTGCCTGCCCTGGCAGAGCAGCTGGCCCCTGGGCAGGGGGGCTGCATCCCTTACCCAGCTGCCTGTGTTGCCCAGCATGGGGGCTCCCCTCTCCTGCATTGACTTGCCCTCTGAGGACCAGGATGGGGATCAGGATGTGTCTGCAGTGTGGTGAGCAAACATCTCCTCTCTGTTGACTTGGTGCTACTTTGGGGTGTTCTCACCTGGGCAAATCACATGCAGCCTTTGCGTGGGGGTGGGCTTTTAAGTCCCTGAAAAGCAACCTGCTGGGGTGACCCTGGGGGGCTGCCTATGTGCTGGGGCATTGCATCTGTGCTGGACCATGGGGCCAGACCCACAGCTCTCCTGCTGCCTTCTCCAGGCCTTGTACAAGGGGCTTGGTGTGAGATGGGCTTTATTTGCACCCCTGGGGGGTTCAGAGCACTGTGACTGTACTTCCCTGTGACTAATACCCTTTGCTCTTCCTTGAGCACTGCACACATCACTCCCTGGTGTTAGTTTAAAAAAGGAAATCAATAAAGCCCATTTATTTTTAGCCTGGATTTAGGGTGTTTTGGAAGAGGAACTGAGCTGTGATTTGGAGCCAGCAGGCTCACTGGCTTCTCCAGGGCTTGTCAGAGAGAGGAACTGGCTTTTAACACTAGATAAATATTGACCGATGTATTTTCAAGGAGTGAGTTCCCTGCTGCGTGAGCAGGGAACCCTCTGAGGGCACGGGGAGGGCTGCAGCAAGCCCTTGGAGCATCCAGGGGAGCGGTGGTGACCTGTGCTGGCTACTGAGGCTGACTTTGGGTGTCCAGCAAGGTCTCAGGATCTAAGCGGGCTGTGACAGAGCTGGGTTTGGACTTGGAGCCAAGAGAGAGATGCTCTTTCTCACCAAGCACCAGCTAGACCTAAAGCCCACTAAAATTGGCCCAAGACCATGGCAGGCTCTGGCCTGGAGTAGTTGTTTGGGCTCTGGCTGGTGCTGGGAGCAGGGTGAGCTTCAGGGTGGGAGGTGAGGAAGATGCTGGCAGTGACGGTGCGGGAGGAAGGCTGGAGCAGCCCGGCTCGGCTGGGTACCGACACGGAGCATATGTTCGTGCCGTCCCGGTCTGAGCTTGCTCCGCTGGGCAGCGGGCAGGACTGCAGGCAGCGGGCAGGGCCCGGAGTACTGCTGCCAGCGACGGCAGTCCAGGAGATGGCACCAGCGCACCGCGCTCGCCGGCCCCGGCCGGGGGATGGATGGGTGCTCCGGGGCGGGGGGCGGCCGGGGGATGGATGCTCCGGAGCAGGGGTGCTTATCCCGAGCCGGGGACCCCTCGCCAGCCTGGAAGGAGTGCTGCTCCGAGGGCTGCCCTTGCTCCAGGGAGCTTTGGGACAGACTGGGAGCACACAGGGCTCTGCTGCCAGGCTGTGCCCTTGGGGCTAAGCGGAGGTGGGGACCCTGGGGGCTGATCCCCCCACTCCTGGTCTGGCACCCGTGCTGATTTGGGAGGGGTCTTCCCTCCAAGCTAGCGTGAATGTAGGACCTGGAGCCCCCCTGGTGCTGCCTGGCTGGTGCCCTGCAGCAAACCTGCCCTGGGAAATGGGGAGGGGATTGGGAACTGCTCGGCAGATACAGCCTGCTCTAGAGAGGGTCCTCGTAAGCCCAGGGCTCCTGGTGCCTCTGTTGCTCTCCACCTCTTCAGCAAGCAGGGGGGCTGCCTGGGCTTCAGCCCACCCCTGCTTCAGCTGGGAAGAAAATCAGAGGTTTGGGGGTGCCCGTGTGCTGAGGGTCTGCCTGTGCTGGTCTTCCAGTAATTTCTGGCAACTGGTGATGGCTGGAGGTGGGACATGTGCCTGAGGAGGGCAGGATGAGCATGTTTACATTGGGATGTAGGGCTGAGCCATAGGGAAAAGGAGGGGGGAGGGGGTGGCCTGGTGATGGAGGGCATGTTCCTGGCAGCTCATCCCCACCAGGACAGCATCCTGGTGAGGGGTGAGATTTCCTGTGACTCCCAGGGGTGGGTGACAAGCAGCCCCAGAGCCCTTGGGTCCCTCCTGTCTCTGCTCTTGATGCAGATGCCCTCCTGTCTTTTCCACCTTGCAGGCATTGGTGGCAGCTTCCCCCAGGGGAGACCAGTTAAAAAGGAGAGACATGAGCCTTCTGTGTCCATTCAAATCCCTATTTTAGCTATTGTGCTGTTTTTCTTCCCAAACAGCCTTCCTGCTGCTTGGCCCCTTGTTGTCTGTCTTTGGTGTCACCAAAACAGAGTGGGTGGGTGTTTACTTGCATTGACCTTCCTAAGCATGCGTTTGCAGGCTGCCAGGAGCACACACTGAAACAGCAGCAGCATGAAGCCTTTTGTGCCTTGATGCTGGAAAGCCCCGGCTGCTACTTTACCTGGTGCTCACCAAGCTTGTGATGTGAGAGGCACCAGGAGCTGCCCCCTCCATCCAGCTTCTCAGAGCAAGATGGAGATGGCTTCCTCACCTGGAAAGGTGGTGGTTTCTCTGGGTGCACTGAGCTGGCAGGGTAAGATGCTCATGGCTGCTTTAGGGGAGATGTGGAAGGGTGAGTGCACCCCAAACCCTTCTGCTGGATAGCATCCCATGGGGGACACCTCGGTCTCCAGCCAGGCTCATGCTGCTCACAGTGGAGATGACACATGACCAGGGACCCAATTCCTCACACCCCCTTTTCTTTTCCTTCCTTCACACAAATGCTGAAACCCTCAGAGCTTTAATGGAGTAGGTGGGAATAAATAAGCAGAGGAAGATGCAATCTTCCCCTCCCATCACCCCAGCTCCCAGTGCTGTGGTTTCATTCCCGGTCAGGCTTCACCAGGGGATTTCTTAGGGACCAATCTGTCTTGGCCCAGAATAGAAAGATGTCACTTTGCTGGCACAGTCATTTATCATGGCAGCTGGGGAAATTAGCAGGGGCTGGGCAGGGAGGAGGGAAATTGGGCTTGTCCTGGTGGTGTAGGTAAAGGTTGCAGAGATTTCTAGACTATTTCTAGCTTGGCATTAGTTTGTCCTGAGAAGGAAACCCAGCAGAAAACCAGTGCCTGGGATTTCCACCTTCAGGTCCTGGTGGGGCTGAGAGCAATAAATTCTGTCAAAATTTATGGGACAGAGTAGCTGGGATCTCTCAAGCATTGGGGCTACAAATCCCCAGCTTTTAACCAAAAGCTAATATTCTCCTTCCAGCTGTTAATTCTGAGAGCTGGGGTATAAATTAAGCCTTCAGCCTTGCCATAATAATCACACGGGTGGGGCAAACCACATCACCCCATTGCAATTTGCAGGGGTTACCTGCACCTTGCTCTGTGGGCACAGGAGCAGCCAAGCTGGTCTTGGTGCTTTGCACAGGGGACAGTGATGGGATAAGGAGCCTCGATCAAGAGTTGCCAGCTAGAAATATGGCAAAACTCATGGAGGGGGGGAAAAATGTTATTTTGCAGCCGTGGAGAGACAGTGCTGCAAACAAACGAAGAATAAAATGCAAATTAAAACCGATAAAAATTCCTTGGCAGTGTCCCCTTTAAGCATCATATATTTTTATCTTACTCCAGTTTTATTTGCTGGAAAGCGAAATGTAAAGGCAGAAACATTCAATTAAACCTGCCCGTCAGCTGGAGCCTCCGAGCCATGTCACTCTGGGGACTGGAGGAGGGAAGCTGCTGGAGGTCTCCTCTGCACCATCCCCATCGGGGTGGCTCGGGGCAGCTGGGACTGTTGATATTGTCTCTTGCCTGTCTGCTTGCCCACTGCTGTCACAGCCATCTTGTAGCACATGATCACATTTGCAAGGTGATGTTAATCACCATAGTAACGAGGGCCTTATTTCTGGCAGGATCTGTCCTCCCCTGGCTGTGTGGCAGAGCAGGGCTGTCTCCTCCCTGGGCTTCATGGAGCAAGGCTGGCTGTGGTGGCTCCTCGAGGATGCGCTTGTGTTTCCATCCTTTTCCCTTCTGTGCCACCATCCCCACCTTGCCCATCACCTGCTGGCTTCTCTCCTGGGTTTTTTCTATCACCTCCTCCTTCTCTCCAGTGCTGTGCCCACAGAGGACATGTGGGGCATGTGGACCAGTGCTAGAGGGACCCGAGTCCTGCAGTAAGGAGGCCCTGTCCATCCAGGGTCAAAACTGGGACTTCTGGGGCAGGAACTGCCTCTTCAGTAGCATCTGAGGGGCTCTTTGGCTGCACTCAACTAACACAAGAGGGAGATGGTCACAGGCTGGTTTCTGCTCAAACCACCAGCTTTTCCTTCTGGAGGGTGACATGTTGGAGCTTCCATGAGCTATATGGGTCTACAAAGATGCGTACCAGTTTCTAGATAGCAGAAATGAAGGATGACTACCAACTGTGAAGCCCAGCACATGCTCACTGTTGGGCTGCTTAAACATTTAAATGTGAGAGCTGGAAACATCACTGCAAACCTTGAAGTCTGAATATTTCTGATCTCGTACCAAGGCCATGTTTCAGTGGGTTTTGACACTTTTCTATGAATGTAGCATCTGTGGAAAGAGCCAGGTGGTTCTGGAGATATGTTTCTCCCCAAACCAGGCTTCTCTGAACACCCCCTGCCCCAGCCAGGGTTGATTCCCAGCAGAAACTGGTGATGTGGAGGATCCTGGTCATGTTGTGCTGGTGGGACCCCAGCTGTGACTTGAAGGAGACCAGCTGCTGGCTTTGCCCTGTTGAGGGCACAAGGCAGCGGAGAAGATGCTCCCAGAAGTACTCGCACCTGTGGGCACTTGTATTTTTCTTCATGGCAAGGAAATCATCTTCCCTTGGTGGAGGCTGCTGGTTAGCAATGGTTGCAACAGGAATGGCTGTGATGTGGACGTGTGTCTCCTCATAACTAGACTGAGACCAATGCCTTATTCCCTGGCAGGCATTCATAAGTTGACAATTACTTTCTGTCTCTATTGACCCAGGGCTCAAGCTGAGCCAGTGACATGGAGGTGAAAGGGTCTATTTACCCATGAAAAACACTCCTGAGTCATCTAGAGCCTCTTCAAGCTTCAAATACCATGAAACCAGGGATGTGCTGCAAGGGGGAAGATGCTGGTGGGACTGGAGTACCCAGCAAGTGAGCACGGAGCCTTGCTGAAACCAGTGGTGTCAGTGCAAGTGATGCTCACGGGATGTGGAAGAGCTGCTCTCTGGGCATGGCTAGATGCTGCAATGATGGCAGCAATTTTCAGAAGGTGCCTCTTGTGCCCCTGTTCCCTCTTACCTCCCCACTGGGCAGAGGAAAAAAAAAAAAAAAAGCAGCTGTGAGGAATATAGCCATAATAAACCCAGACCCCTGGTGGGAAGGGTGTAATGCACTGGAGAGAAGCGGTTTAGCAGGCAGTGGGTGGTGGGTGCATTACAGAGCTGGGGATAATAAGAATAATATAAAAAATGTCAGGGAGAGTGGCAGCTTGGCAGCCTGGGGTCAGGCTTACCTCCTGCCGGGATCCTGCTGCCCACCGGCAGCACTGCCGAGCCCCAGGAAAGCTGTCAGCTGCTGACATGGCACAAATAGAGCTGTTTCCCCCCCAAAAACCAGCCTTTGTTGTGTGTTTCCACTTGATGCGCTGCTGCTGCTGCTTGGTGAAACTCCTTGCCAGCGCACTCGGGCATATGCCTGGACTTCTGGGGTCTGATTGGGGATGGAGCGGGATGGAGAGAGGGAAATAGAGATGATAGGAAAGGGATAATATTTTTTTTTAAAAGAGCAAAGCCAGGAAAGAGATTGACTGGTTGGGGAAGAAAATGGGGGGAAAAAATGTTTCGGATGAGAAGAGCCCCCATCCCTGAGGCATGGGCTGACATCAGCCCCTCCATCACCTCCTTGGTCTTTTCCAGCTGATGTTCCTCACCCCCCTGCTCCTACATGCTCTCTCCAGCTGACCTGGCACCCATGGGCCCACTTCCCCTCGCATGGTCCCCGTCCTCTCCTACCCTGCAGCAGAGCCCCCAATTCTGGAGCTGTACCTGCTCGCCACAGCCCTGCTGGGACACATGCGATGATGGGTCCCCTTCCCCGTGCTATTTCCTTAAACAGATGAAAATTCCCCATCCTTACTGATTCTGTGCATTCTGCATGCTGTTAGGAAGATGCATCAAATTTAATTCTTGCACAGAAAATCATTATTTTTGTTTTCTAGCTTGGTAAAAGGGCCAGGTGCATCCCAGAAGACTTTTCTGCATAAGCCAAGGCTGCCAGGATGCATGTGGAGAGAGGACCAAGAAATGTGGTCTTCTGCTAGATGCGGATGGTCCCCATCCAGCCCAGACCCTGGGGGGATTAACCACAGAGGAAGAACACAAGTTGGAGGAGGAAGAGTAAGGCAGGAAGAGGAAAGGATGAGCCAGCTGGCAGTGATGTTGAAAGGAGAAGAGAGAGCGGGCTGGGTCTCAGCTGTGAGGATAAGGATGGATTTTCGGAGTAGCCTTGGGGTTTTGGATTTTTTTTTGTTGTTGTTGGAAACTGCTCCTTTGTCAAACAGAAAGTGCTTGTGGGGAAGGTCAGGCTTGATAAATCTCCCCAGTTTGAAAGCAGGCGTTCAGAAATGCTCAGGAGTGTCCCATTTTGGTGATTTGTAAGCGGACGAAATGGGAGAGAGTTGGTTCAAAAGACTTTTTTGCCTGGGGAATGTGAGTTTGCAGTACAACATCTAAAGACAAAAAATGAAGCAAGCCCTAATGACCGAATCCACTCGGTGTTTTCTGGTGTAATGGGTTTGACTCCTACCCTCTCTTTGCAGCCCTTCCTGGTCATCTCTGTGTCCTTGCATCACAGCACCATGAGGACACCAGTCCTTTTGAGGGACAAAAACCTTTCCTACCAGCTCTAGCAAGAAAGTGGCTGAAAGCAAGTCCAGGAGCCCAAGAGGGGAATCTAGGGGACAGGGAATTTAAACATGCTTAAAGCCCAATGTGTCTTGCCCAAGGCAAATGTGAGCTCTGGTTTCACGGGTGCTGTTATGGAGCCCCTGCCACTGATTTTCCAGTGTGGCTCTGGGGCGCAGGGAGCCGGAACCCTGCAGCAGCATCCTCTGGCAGGAGGGCTGGCACTCACACAGGGGAAGTCAGGGTAAGTCGCTAAATTGGGGGAATCTTCTTTAAATAGCCTGTGCCAGGGTGACTTCTGAATGTTGTGTCATTAATAGGGATTAATGGGAATTAAATAAGAATGGGAGAGAAGCACTGGGAGGACTAAACTGCCTCGGGAATAGGCATTAAGGGGGGGCAAGTGTTACCTGGAAAGTATCTGGCAAGATGGTTACTGGTATGGGATGGCTAGAAACTGGGATCCTTTGGGCGATGTTTTTCACAAAGCCTCAGGGCAGGGGGATGCTGCGGCCGTACCCTGAGGTGCAGGGCAGGGTTTGGGGGTACCACCCAGGGCATGGCAGGGGCAGGCAAGGCGTCTGCTCAGAGCCAGCCAGGGCTACTTACTTCTAGACCTTGCGCGCAGAGTACAGAGTATTTTGCAGCTAGTGAAGTATGATTTGAAAGTCACATACAATCCTGGGAGAGGTCCGGGGACTGTTGGCTCACCAGAGGGCTTTGAGGGTGTGCAAGGCTCCCCGACCCTCCTCACCCTCACTCACGACACACTGGACCCATGCTACCCAATGCGACAGCAAACCGGTGTGAGAGGGAGGTAATGGCTGGAAAAAGCTGAAGAGCTGGATGCTGATATGTACTTAGCTCTGTGAAATTACAGCAGAGCCCCGGTGAAAGGCTTCCCTTGCAGATACTGCCCAGGACAGCGTGGACTTGGGGTGTCTGTGGTGTTAGGAGCCCCCTGCCCCTCTGGAGCCAAGGGCTGTCCTGGCTCCTGATGACAGCGTCTCCTCTGGGAGATGTCCCAGCTGCTGGCCTGAGCGCTGTGCAAGCTAATTACATGTCGTTAGTGGCTCTGGCTATTAGAAAGCTCCTAAGTGCTGCCATGTGTTGTCATTGGCGCATCCTTGCTTGGGCTGTGATGGAGTCTGGTACAGAGCAGCCTGCAGAGCCGGGCGCAGGGATGTGTGGCGAGTGGAGCTGGGCCATGGTGTGAGAGAGGACCTGCCTGCTGAAAACACCCTGCAAGAGCTCTGGAAGCGGGGCAGGGATGCGGGAACAGCACTGCCTGCAGCCCTAGAGCTGGCTTCCCCAAGTGCCAGCTTGCTTGGGTTGCCTCGGCTCGGCTCACCTCCAAATCTGGCTTTTGTGGTTTCTTTTGTTTGTTTGTTTGTTTTTTTTCATCTGGGCAAGTCTCACAGGGGCAGCTGTTGAGAGGCAAAGAAGCTGAATTGGATTTTTGTGCCCACACGAAGTAGGCTCTGGTTACACAGCCGGAGAGAATAGGATCCTAAATTGGATTTCGCTGCTCCCTTGGAATGGGCTCCAGGTGTGTGGGATTATTGGGGATTTAAAGCTAACATATAGGAAACGATAATGAAACCATCCCCTAGCCAAAAAGCTGGGGAGCTCTGTGTGCTGCTCCGTTAACAAATGCGGAGGGATCTCACAATTAACATCTGAGCCGTGAACAGAGCATCACTGGCGACACTGGCGTGGTAACGAAAGTTTGCAGGATCACAGCGTGGCTATTATCTCCTCCTCTGTTTGCGAAACAAAGGCACGTGTGCCAACACAGTCGGCTCCTTCCTCCTTGCTGCCCCATGGGCTCCATGTCCCCTCCTTGCCTCTCCCAGCCTGGGTGACCCTCGTAGGGGGCTTGAGGGGACAAAGCAAATCCTCAGGCGCTTGGATGGCTGGCACCCATCCGCAGATCTGCAAAAGCATCATGTTCTCCAGTACAATCAATGACAGATTTTTTTTTTTTTTAAAGAATGAAATTTGGGATGCTTAATTGGATTTGCCTGGTGCTGAGATTTAGTGTCTGTGATTTGTTTCCCGCTCCTCCGCCTCCCCCTCATTTTGGCCCCGGAAATGTCAAGGCTAATTGCCAGCATTATTTCTCCTCTTGTTTCAGCCTCGCTCACCTGAGCGCTGGCAAATTAGGTGGTGTGTGCGAGCATCATCGCCCAGTGCTGGTGTGGGCAGCCCCTGCCCTGGGAGCTGAGGGGGCTGGGTTGGGCAGGGAGAGACAGACAGCTTAATTTGGGGAGCAGCGTTCCTGCAAGCTGCTTAGCTGGAGAGTGTGGCTGAGAGAGTCCGGGCATGGATCTGAAACAGCAACTGATTCTTGTTTTTTTTGTGGAGAGATTAATTGAAGTGGAGTTGTGGGAGCTGAAGTGGCAAGGGGGGGTATCGGAGCCTGCCCGCAGCTGGGCAGGCTCATTTTTGGGGTGCGGTGGGGTCTGAGGCTGCCTGGATCCCTGCAGAGGGGTCCTGCTCTGGGGGACTTGCACCCTGGCTGGTTTTGGAGGGATCTCAGTGGGGTGGGGGCAGGGCCAGGTGCCAGCAGATGGCATTCCTGAATGCACTGCACAGCCTCTTGCTTTGCAGAAGCTGCTCCGAAATGGCTTCCCCGTCTTCTCTGCGCAGCTGCTCCAGGCTGGGGCTGGCCGCTGTGGCCCAGCAGGCTCCCCGAGCTCACCCCCTGCCCTCCTCACTGCCAGCACCTCCTGCCTGCAGACCCTGTGCCCCACATCTCTCGCTTCTCCTCACCCGGGTGCTTTCCCAGCCTCTGCTTTGCTCTCCCACTGTGTCCAGGGTGCTGGGTGCAAGGACGTGGGGCCGAAGGTGGGGTCTGCCCGGGGATGCCAGCCTGAGGTTTTGGTGCCCAGGCTGGAAACGTGAGCATCACCAAGAGCGAGGAGCAGCAGGGCTGGGAGCAGAAGCATGCGGAGGCTGTTTATTTTCTGTCCCTTGGGTGGTAGGCTCTCACCTCGGCCTCAAATTACAAGTCATGTCACATCTTGGGAGGCTTGAAATTGTGTTTCTCAGCAATGTTCCCAAAGAGATTAGAAGCACTGAAATGGCTGAAATACCCTCTGAGCTTGGAGCGGAACAAGCTACCGAACACAGTGGAGTAGGATGGGGAAGAGCTGCAGCATCCCCACTGGGCGGAGGGGAGGGCTGAGGACAGCTCATCCCTTGCCCCCTCCCCAGACCCCTCCTGGTTTGGGGTTGTTTTTTCAGTGCCAGTTCATACTGGTGCAAATGGGATGTGGGAAGAGCTGGGGTGGCCACCTTCACTCTGGCATGGGATGAAGAGGGCCAACCACCATCCCAAATACAAGGTGTCTTTAAAGGGATACCTAAATGCTACCCATAGAGCTGGGTGTTGCTCCCCAAATTTACAGATGGAAAGTGAGGAGCTGTGATTTAAGGGGATTAAGAAGGGCCAAGCAGCCAGGCAGAAGCTGACCCCACGTGTGGAAGGGATTGATTTCCAGGGCTGATTTAGAGGAGGTAGAGATTGAAAACTTCTTAATACAAAGCAGAAGCCGCATGCCTTTCTGTAGCTCGGCTGCTTGTTTTCAGTTGGTATATCGCTAACACCAGCCAAAATTGCCCAGCTCTGATCCTTTGCAGTCCCTTTTTGCTGCTGGAGCCCTGCAATGGGATGCAGCTGCAGAGAGCTGTGGGGCTGCATCCCGGTCCTTGCGTCCCCCTCCTTCCCATATGTATCCCTGCTCCCAGGACCATGCAGAGCTGTCTGAGATGTCACCAAAGTGAATTGGTCCCCAGGTGCTGCTTTGAGGGCCTGGCTGACAGAGTGATTGGTGATCAGCTGGCTGAACTGACACATCATACCACAATTAGAGACCTCCCGGAAAGAGAGAGATTCAACCCAGGCAAAGACCGAGACGATTACAAATATTGAAGGAGCTGTTAAAGATGCAAAATCATTATCTCCCAAGCAATCCAGTGACTCTCCTGAGGACATTAGTGCCAGAGCAGCACATAGGAATGATGAATGCATACATACGCGTGGGTCTCGGCATTATGGAGTGGACAGAAAGACGAGCTTGATGACAAACACATCCACAAACATGGCCATCGTCCCAATTACAACCTGGAAAGAAATGCAGAGCATTTTGCTCCAAGGAATGGAGGAAAGAGGCATCAATGAAGTGGGGCAAGGTCTGGTCTACTGCAAGAAGGGGTGACCTCGGGTGCTGAAAAGCCAGAGCATCAGTGAAGGAGGAGCTGGGATCCAAGGAGGAGCTCACGTGGATGGGTGTGTTTGGGGTAGAGCTGCCTCCCGTTGGGATTCACCGCTCTGGTCTCTGCTGGCTAATTATGTTACCATGTTCTTCATGACTTGTGAGACTCAGCAAAAGCCTTGGCGAAGGCTGCCTCGAAGGTCAACAAAACTAATTGAATTGAATTTCCAGTGAGAGTACTTATGTGGCTATTTTCAGAGCGCACTTTTCCATACCTCTGGAAAAATGCAAACTGAAAGGGCACCCACCCGCTCCTCCACAGCCTGGTGGGACCTGCTGCTCCGGTCCTGGCTGCAGCCGTGCCGGTGGGGAAGATGGCACTTCCACCACATATGGTCACATCTGTGGTGGAAGAGGTGCAGGGCAGCGGGATGCAGCTTCAGAGCCCTTCCAGCTGGGGTATTTAAATCCTCCTGCTCTGGTGAGAGAGAACCCTGAACCGATTTCTCTCTGGCTGTGCAGATTTATCTCTGCAATAACAATGTGCTTAGTGTGCAGGGTGAAATTAATACAGAGCCAAATTTACCTTGGGAATATTTGAGCAAGTTTTTAAATGAATATTCATTGGAATTTTCATGCTCTTACGTCTTGCTTGGCCCATCATGGCTCTAACTGGGCAGCTGGGTCAGCTCTTTCCGGGGCATCACTTGCCATGTCAGAAATGCTGGAAATGTCCCAAAAGAAAATATCCACCTCTCATTTTCTCTGCAGCCTGCACAGTCACGGACGTGATGCAAATCCTGCTGTCGACACCCGTGCTGTGATGTGGGGCTGTGAGAAAAGAGGAGCTCTGCCTGGTGTACAGCTCCTGCCTCCTATCCCAAAGGTGCCGACCGGCTGGAGCAGAGGGATGCGGGAGGACCCGGGGGTTTACAGCCATGAATGGGAAGGCGTCTGGCAGCCAGGAGCCGGGTCAGAGCTGCAGGACAGGGGTGGATTTGGCAACTGTAACAAAAGTATGTGAGCTGACCTGTGGCCAGCTCTATAGAGAGCTCTCAATGCTACAACTAAATGAGCTGGTGCAGATTCAGGCAAGACTAAAATTAAAACAGGTCAGGTACAGGCAGTATCGCGGAGCTGGGAGCCAGGGTTTCAAAGCACGCTATCTCCGAGAGAGGGAGAGCAGAAAAAAACCCTTCCTGCATATGCAAAGGACATTTCCAGAGCTCTAATCCTTTGATTATAACAGATCATAAGAGAAACTGTGCTACTCCTTGAAGATGGGGAAAAAACCATAACTGCTCTAAACTGATGGTAACCAAGCTGCTAATCAGCAGAGAATAACGATCAATTTATTGGATGCGATACATTTAATGATGAAATACCAACTGTCTTTCCTAATTCCTGTGACTAATGGAGAAGGCCATAGTAAAAACTATCAGCGTAGACTGGTACAGTAAGTGCTGGAAGAAATACTGAGATGGGGCAGCGGGTGTTTATGTGAGTGCAAATGGACAAAGAGCAAAGCATGAAGTGCACGGAGCTGGGCGGCTGCCGGCAGGTCCGGGAGGGGATGGGGCTCGCAGGCTGTATTTCATGAGAGGGGCTGCCATAGTGGGGAATAAAAATACACCCATGGAGACAACTTCCCTTTCTCATCACTTTCTCAAGGCTCCGTAGGCTGCAGAGATTCCCGCCGGCGTGCTATAGATGTGTAGGTAGTAAAATGAAGGCTAGCCATGCCAGTCCCCACACTCAATTAGGTGCCACCCCAGCACCTCGGTGCTTCACCCCTTCACAGCGGTCCTGCTCTGACAGCCCGTCCTCTCACAGCTGGCTGCTCCAGCTCTGAGGGTGCTTCTTAACAAGCCAAGAAAAATTAAGACAGAGGAATGATTTTTTTTCCCTCCCCTTTACTGCTGACAAATGCAATCTATAAAGCGGTGAGGGAGAAGGAAAGGCAACGAGGCTCGTCCGGATTAACCAGCCCGGGGAGCATCAAGCTGGGGCTGGTGCTGGTGCTGTTGGAAAGGAGCCTTGGCTGCTTGTGCAGGGGCTGCAGCAGTCCAGGGTGCTGGCAGAGGGACCCTGCTGATGTCCCTTCCCTTGGTGGCCTCCATCCTGGCTGTGCTTCCCAGCACTGCAGGGGCCCCATCTTGATCTCCCTGCTCTCCTGGATGGTGCGTATGGCATGTCTGCCAGCTTGCTGGGGATGGCTTCGGAGGGCTGTGCTGCTCTCCAGGACTGGAGAAGGCTTTGCTGAGCAAAGACCCTGCCTCCGAATGAACCAGGGAGGCGTCTCTCCAGCAGAGAGATGTTACTGCTCTGAGGGGCAAGAAAAGCCCAGAAGGATGTACAGCCCTTTCAATGGGCATGATACTCAGATGCCCAGTCTGTCGTGGATGGCCACTCATCCTGACCCCTCAAGAGGCAGGGGGTTGCTGGCGTTTCCCATGGTGCAGGAGGAGCAGCCTTGGGGTGGGAGGTGCCTTTGCAGAGGAGCAGCAGGCTGCCCACCACCTCGGCTCGCCAGGCTCAGCATCAGGGCTGGGAGCACCCCTGGCACCCGTGCACTGCCTGGCACGAAGGCAGCTGCCTGCCCTTGCATGCTAACGCTGCTCTCCTCGCCTGCACATCTTGCACTGTCATTTTTCTTTATTTTTTTCATCTGCTTGTGTCATGGTTTAGCTCCAGTCAGCAACTGAGCACCACACAGCCGCTCGCTTACCCTCCCCCTCCCTGGTGGGATGGGGGAGAGAATCGGAAGGGCAAAAGAAAACTCGCGGGTTGAGATAAGAACAGTTTAATAATTGAAGTAAAATAATAATAATAATAATGATAGTAATAAAATTACAATGAAAAGGAGAATGAGAGAGAGAGAGACGAAACCCGGGGCGGGGGGGGGAAGTGATGCAACCGCTCACCACCCGCCGACCGACGCCCTGCCAGTCCCCGAGCAGCGATCGCTGCCCCCCGGCCAACTCCCCCCAGTTTATATACTGAGCATGACGTCATATGGTATGGAATAGCCCTTTGGTCAGTTTGGATCAACTATCTTGGCTGTGCCCCCTCCCAGTTTCTCGTGCACCTGGCAGAGCATGGGAAGCTGAAAAAGAAAGTCCTTGACTAGCCTAAGCACTACTTGGCAACAACTAAAACATCAGTGTGTTATCAGCATTCTTCTTACACTAAATCCAAAACACAGCACTATGTCAGCTACTAGGAAGAAAAATTAACTCTCTCCCAGCTGAAACCAGGACAGCTTGCAACCTGTGAGAGGGAAGAGGGGTTGTGGGAAGAGCAGAAGCCAAGGGAGCCCATGAGCCACTGGTGGGCGTCCCTGGATGAGGGGCTGTATGGGCCTCGTCTTCCATGCTTCCTGTGGGCACAGGAGGGATGGGTTTCAGCCACCAGACAGGCAAGGGATGACGACTCGGCTCTGCTCTGCTCTGCTCCTGGAGCCGCACGTGCCTCTGCTGGTGCAATAGCAGGGCCTGTAGCTAGATGCCACTCAGTACTAAGGCGTCATTATTTTTTACGAACTAAGAGAACATTCCCTAATGCACCTTGGAACATTATCGTAAATAATTAAATCTGAACTGCAGTTGTCACAGTAAATGAACAAAAGATTGTTCCGCTTCCCATGTGCAAAGTACAAATCACAGACTTTTAGTCTCCCTGAATTTTTACTGCCAATTTAAGGAAAGCAGCGAAGAAAGAACCGATATAAAGTCTCCAGGTTGGGAGTGGATCCAAAACCCCTCTTAAAAACTCAACCTTTGGGCAGATCAAATCCATTTTCCTCTCTGCGAGGGCTGAGGAGATGCTGGGAAGCAGGATTGCAGCAGCTTGTTGCGATCGCTCAGATGCTGAACGCCTGCGGGCACAAGGGTTTTGGGGCTGAACAGCCACCTTTCCCCTGTGGGATCAAGGACCATCTGAAAGCAGATCAGAATTAGCGAGCTAATGGGGCTCATTGCGAGCTCCAGGTATTTGCCAAACATAAAGACAAGCTGCAGGCCATCACACCGGCCAAATTCTGGGAAAACCCAATACGCAGGATTTGCAAGTCCTGCCTTAAATTTAAAGCTCAAATCCCTCCGTAGCTGGTGAAACACTTCCACGCGTGTTTAAGTCTAAGGAATGTAACAGGGCACAATTAGGGATTTATTTGTGTAACTAAGGTTTTGTTTAGCTCTTGGCCCATCACACAGCAGCATCTTGGTCTGCTCCTAAAGCAGCTGCTAGAGCCAAGCAGACAAACGATGTCCCTGAAGGGTGGGAGCCAATGACCTGGTACGGCCAGGACTTAAGGAGAGCAAAATATAGCCTGTGTCTGGGGAAGATTGCTCCTGTATATCACAGGGACCCCTGTGGCCAACCGGGCTGAGCTTTGGAGAGCATCTCCTGCCCCTTTGGTTGCCTTGATTTAAGGCTGTCAGTGTTGAGAACACAGTGATTTGATGATGGATCCTGATGGCTGTGATGCATGTCTGAGGTCCACATCTCACCTCCCTAAATCTTCCCACGTGGGTCTTAATTCAGTGCAAAGTGGGGATGTCTGAGTGAGCTTTGCCCTTCACCTTCCTCATGGCTGTGGGGAGAAGGCAGGGGGGGCAGCGGAGGGGGAGGAAGGCTGCTGCTTGCCCAGGGCTTAGTGCTCGTGCAGGTGAAGGTGTGATCTTGCCTGATAAAGATTGCATCACAGAGGGGATAAGAGCCTGCAAGTGTCAGCAAGGCTGGGTCCTGGTTTTGATCGGACCCCTGAACTCTCGCTGCTGTGCCCGGCAAACACGCCTCTGGGCTCCAGCAAGAGGAGAGCAAGTGGCAGAATAACTGTCGTCTTCCACTCCATCCCGGGTTTATGATGCAAAACGTTTTAAAAGGGTGAATAATTAAGTGCTGCTCATAAAAGAGTCGGTCGGCACTGCTGCCGGGCTCCTCCATCGCCAGGAACTGGGACCTGGTTGGAGCTGTGTCGGGGGGGGGATGAGAGCTGAAACCTCATCCTCTGCCGGGCACTGGGCTCATCCCGCAGGCAGAGGGACTTGGGGGGAAAATAAACAGCTGGGTTTGTTCTGATAAGCAAGACAGAGACTTTTCATTTGCTGAATAGGTCCCCACGGCTGAATCCGTTTGCAGACTGTCCGGTACAGGGGGCGTTTCTCTTGGCGAGATCCAGCCGCGGTAAATAATCCAGAATTTGTGCTTGATGGATGTTCGCTCCCCGCCAGCTTGTCTCCTGAGAGTTATATAATTCCCTTTCCCGCAGCTTGGCTGTAAATTCAGCATGATTCATGGCAGGTCCCTCCGCCAAAGGCTGTTACAGCCCTGCCACCCCCGGGCGGGCAAGGACGGGGCAGAGGGCATGGGGTGGCCTGGGCCGAGTGGGAGGATGCTGCTTGCCAGGGCATTGGGTCTCCGAGGGCTAAAGCTCTTGTGTGGGGTGGGCAGGGCTGTGGGGATGGAGCGGGATTTGATTTTTGGAGGGAACCATCCCTTATTCTGCTGCGTAATCTCCTGCCTGGCCACGAACCCAGCTGAGGCAGTGGGAGCCTGGACAGGGGGTGGGCAGTTCACAGGGTGGGGGGAGCCCCGGGGTGTCGGGCTGGCCCCTGTCCGCTCCGGCACTGCGGGGGGAGACTGTGGCACCCCAGGTGTTGGAGAATGAAGAAGCAACTCTGCAAATGGCTTTCGAGTCTCAGCTGGAGCTAAGGGATGGGGCACTCCCACCGCTGCTGTCTGCCAAAGCACGGATCCTGCAAGCCATCGGGGCGCTGCTTTTGGGCGCTCCCCTGGGGACACTGGTGGCATCTCCCCTTGCAATGGGGTCAGGGTGGGAGGATGCTGGGTTGGGTCCCAAACACCCTGTCCCAGCAAAGGGACCCTTGTTAGTGCTGTTTGCCGGGCTGGTCTCCTTCCCCTCCCAGCCCTGCCCATGAGCTCCCATCGCAATTTGTTCGGCGCTCAGGGGTGATATCCCATCTGCAGTGATAAGACACGTGTAATGGAGTATATATGTATCCCCCCTTAAATCAGATAGACCCCGTGGTGGACGCAGCTGATAAATCCCCCGGGCAGTTACAAAGCCAGAGGAAAGGCAGGCAAATTTAATTAATTCTTATCATCTCTGACAGAGGCAGTGAGCAGCAGGCAGGGAGAGGGATCTTTTCGGCCTCTTTTCCCCGCCGAGGAGCAGGAGGGGAGGGCAGGGGAGGCTGCAGCCCCCTGCCCAGCATCGGGGCTCCGCGGCCGCATCCTGGTGGCACAGAGCGGGGCTGGGGCTCATGCGTGAGCACAGGAGTCTTCTGGGAGGAGAGGAAACAGAAACCTGCCAGCCTGCTGCTCGTGGGTTTGATCCATCAAAATCCAGGCACCTAAACGTGTCAAAACACCGGGACTGTATAAATATCTAATTCCAGGTACTGGAATTATGTCTAAATAAAACAAACCAGGCTCGACTGCTCATCCTGGACAATAAACACCTGTAAATTGTGAAGTTTCTATGACGCACTGCTGGAGTGCGCCCATTTCTGCTTGGAAAACTATTTTTGAGCTCAGCTGGTGGTATTTATCTCTGGTAGTTGACTCTGTAGCTGGGAAAGCAAAGCAGGGCTGGATGCTGTGGTGAGGGGCAGATTGGATGCAAATAGTATGGAGCAGGGCACCGGTGGTGCTGGAGAAAGGCAGGAGAAGGGGGCATGGGTCTGCCTGTGGGATGGAGACCCACTGGAGTGTCCTGCTGCCGGCATCTTCTGCAGCTGGCCCAGAAGCTTCAAAACACCCTGGAGCAGAGTGGGAGTTACAGGTGAGACCGGTGGCGTGCTGCAAGGGGAGAGCTGCTCCGAGCACCCCAGGCTTCCACCAGCTGCTGACCTGCCCCAGATGTGCTGGGCTTGGGCTCTGACAGGGCAGCTGCACCTCTGAAAGCTGATGTTTCTGGAGGGGCCACGGTGCAACTCATGCCCCCGGTGCTCCCTTCAAGGGACTTGGCAGCAGCCTGAGCTTGGCCTGAGCCCCCCCAAACCTCTCCCCATGCAGCCCTGCTGGTCATCCCTGCTCAGATGGGGCAGGGCACAAGAGCATGCAGCAATGGCAATCCCATCTAGTAGACGGGATGGGCTCAGACAGTCGAGGATGTGGTGCTGGGAGCAGCAGCGGCTCCCCTGAGACCTGCATTCCTGTGCCAGGAGACGGGAGACGTATTTTGATGTGGCAGGTGAGGATGGCTTAGTGTCCCCTGAATGAAAATGTCCCCATCCCGGGGGCAGGGCTGCGCTCACGTGCCCCCCGCTTGCCGAGCACTCGAGGCTCGGTGCAGAGCTGGGGTGCTGGCACAATAACCGACACGGCAAGGTCCGATGTGGCAGCCAAGGCTGCTGTGGGATGTCCCCCCCCAGGGTGGCTGTCCCCTTGTCAGGACAGGCCAAGGTTCCCAGCGTGGTCCTCCTCCATCCTGCCGGCGGGGCAGGAGAGGACAGTCCCTGTCTTGCACAGGGTGTTCAAACTCCATCCAACTTCACCAGCACTGGTCAATTACTCAGTTTTTAATGTTCCTGTCCTCCCGAGAAGCTTCGTTTTCTTTTTTCTTCTCCTTTTCTTCCTATCACTGGCCATTGCATTTTCATCTTAATCTGCCGATAGTTCATTTTCATTTGACATATTAATCTATGCTTCTTTCTGTAAAGATAACTCATCCCTGGTTGATGGCAGGAGTGCATAACCAGCGCCATGCCAGGAATATTTTACTCGCTTTGAAAAGGCGGTGGAATAACAAGTAACCAGATCTGAGCTGGTATCGCCCATCCATTTTAAGAAGCCAGAGGTGCCTGGCAGAGACCCGCTGGCGATGCTGGTGAGAGAGCTCTGCTCTGGCTTGCAGGCGGGTGAGGCTTTGAAGCAGGAGCTGGGGGTCACGATGCCAAGGTGGGGCTGGATGCTGGGACTCCCCCATCCCCATACACACACCTTGGCACTGGAATATTTGGCTGTTGGCACCAGGCTAATTTATTTGCTGCTGTTTATCAGGTTTGCGGCTGGCTGGCTGTTTTAGTGCTGTTTGTATAAGGAACGGCATCAGCGTTCGACAGCAATTATTTCTGTATAAATAAGATCACGGATGCTGTCGGCTGCCTCTGAGGGGCCCTGGGATGGAAACTGAGCTGATGCCACCACTCCATCCCTGGAGGTGGCGGTGGGGACATGGGAGGTACTGCACAGGGTGGCAAATGTCACTGAAAAGACGATTTGACAGCAAAAACTGCCCAGCATCCCCTGCGTCCCTCCGCTCCCCTCTGCTGAAACCACACAGCTCCAGGGATGCTCCCGGTGCTGTTCCCTTAAACACATAAAAGGACTCCATCTGGTTTTAATTATTCAAATGAGCTGACAGGGTAATCAATATAAATGGTTAAACGTGGCCAGGATTAGTGTCAGCTCTGCTGCAGCACGGGGTAAAAGCTCTCGAGATGGGGGATTAGCTGCTGCCATGGCGGAGTGGGGTGCTGGGGGCCCCCGCTTTGCTTGTGGGGACAGGGTGGCATCACAGCTGGGGCTGGGGGTCATGGGGGAGCACGTGTCTGTGGCCGCTCTGGCAGATGCAGGATTTAAAACAATAACCTGCAGTACTTCTGGCTCTGGCTGCTTTTTTATTGCTAATATACTGCTAATTGTGCTCTGCTGTGCGGTAATACTAATAAAGGAAGATTTAGAAAGCAGGAGGCTTAAGAGAGTAAATCAAGGGTATGGCAAAGCCTCAGCAATCTGTGCCACAATTACCCACAACTCCCCAGCACCGGGGAAGGATGAGAGACCCCACTACGAGTACCCGTGTGTGGGGTCCCCATTGTACCCTGAGCTGCCAGGGTGGAGAGGTTTTGTGGGTGCCCCATCCTGGGGTGGGAACCCAATACCTCCCCAACTCTGGAGGACCTGTATCCCTGTGCCCATCCCGGCAGCAGCGTTTCTCCTGACCTGTTTCACCACTCGGGGCTGCTGCTATGCTGCTCTTTTTGCTGTGTTGCCATCCCTGCTCCTGCCTGCATCCGTCCCTGGTCCTGCAGCCAGTGAGTGCCGCCAGCCTCCTCCCTTGGGGGACTGCTGAAGAGGGTTTGGTGGGTTTGCTTGGGCCACAGCTCCCATCTCTCCAAACACTGGATAAAACATTATTAAAAGACAAAAAGAGAGAGAGAGGGAGGGAGGGAGATGGGCACCCCCGGGGTTATTCAATCCATCTCTGCTGGTCCCTTATTGAAGCTGCTGGTGCCCGTGCCCCTCGCGTGCCTCGGCATAGGTGTGCTTCATCAAGCCAGCACCCGCCTCTAAGCAGGGTTGTGCAGAGGCAACCACCGTAATGAGAAGAGCCGTGGCAGGAGGGGGGTGGTGGCAAAAGCGGGGGGGTAGTGACATCCTTGTCTCCACCGTCAGCCAGCCACAGGCTTTCTAGGCTTTTCTAGCCCCAAGCGACGGGAGAGCCAAGGCGAGGCCATTCCCGTTCCCTCTCCTCCCAAACCCTCATTTTCATCTCGTGTTATGGCATGGAAATGTTTGACTTTACAGCCTTAGTTTATATTGCCGGGAAGTAACTTAACCGCGCTCTCTAAGTGTTGAAGCTGCGTTTCTTTTTGATGATTTCAAAGATTTATTAAGTTCTCCCAGGGAGAAGGAGGGGAAAAAAAAATACACCAGCAAATAAGATTCAGTGGTAGGCCCAGCAAATAAACTGAAAATATATGTGCAGTGTTTAGAGATTTTGCTGGAGCATTTGCTTTCTGCCGACTCCTATCTACAAACGCGCCTCTGCGATGCTCAGCGTTATCCTTGGCTACAGAAGCTTCAACGCCCAGGGATGCTGCTCTGCGAACCACTGCTTTTGAGGTTCCCCTTCTACTTTGGGGTTTGGTTACAGGAGCTGAATAGGGGATAATTAACAGTTCACTGTTTGCTAATAGCCTACGCACCGGAAAGTGTTCATCCAAACCACTCAGCTGAAATTAAAACATAGTAAGTGCTCTCTGAGCAGGAATCTGGAGCAGTTCCTGGACAGTTCGTGAGCATGAGAGATGGGTCCAGTTCACCGCGCGAGGTAGTCGCCATTAATTAATGGACTGGGTCTATTAATTTACTCCCAAATCCAATCATTGGGGGATGAGGTCACAGCTGGCAGAGAGGTACCAGCAAGATGCAGAGTTTTCTGCAAAGTAAATTAGCAGCATTTAATTTCACAAGAGTCCAGAAAAAAAAAGTGTTAAGAAGTGATGGAGACCTGGAAATTCGCCGGGGTTGGAGCTGGGAGAGGCATGGCCAGCTGTGAGGTGGGCGAGAGCTGGAGCCAAACTTATATCTGAGGATTTGGGTTCTTTCCCTTTCTATTGGCACTTTGTGGAAAAATAAGTGGTGCAATCTGGTGGGGTGGTGCTGGCATCGGAGCCCAGGGCTGGCATTGCTCCTGCCTGCTGCTGCCTGAGCCCTGGCTGGGTCAGCAGGGGCTGTCCCCATCCTCTCGTTACCCTCCTGTGATGCCGGCTTAATGAGTCTCTGCCTGCGGCACCATAGGTGAAGCACCTTGAAAACTCCCATCTGCCAAGGAGCAGTCAATTGCCAAAGAAATCAGCAATCCTGTTTTACTGCAAATGCTCCTGGTATTAAAAAAAAGGGGGGAAAAGGTGGGAAATGCTAAGAAACTGCGATGTCAGCAGAATCTGGGGCCAAGGAGGGGCTGCATTGAACACGGGCTGCTGTATGTATCTTGGTGGAGCTGGCACCCCAATGGCAAAGGCCAGGCAACCTCTTCCCTGCAAGGTTCCCCGGGGGGTGGTTGTGCCACGTTAATGAGCTTATCTCTTCTAGGGGAAGATATTTAGTTGTAAACATGGTGTTTTGCAACAGCAAAGGGGAAATCTTTGCTTGGGGAGGAGGCCCCAGTGAAGGGCAGAGGTTAGAGCTGGGTCTTTTCACGTTACTTTTAATTTCACCTTTGAGAAAGTTTTAGCTCAGGGTATTTATGTATCTCAGTTTTACCAGTACAGTTCCCGTTTCTCCAGCACGTTCTTTTGTTGCTGGCACTTCTTTTCAGCCCCTTTGAAATGCACTTTGTAGAGATGACCGAGTGGAAAACATCACTGTGGGGTGCTGGGTGCTCCCTGAGAGGAGCCAGGGATGCGGGCTGAGCCTGGTGCAGGTGTAAACACCATCAAAGCCGCTCTCTTGCCCCTAAAACACGCTAACGATGCTTGGCTGCTTTTTCTGAAAGGCTTGCCTGACACGGTGCATTACTAGAAGATCCTCTGCTCCGAGGAATAACCCCGTCTTGCCGAGAGGAGTCGGCAGTGATGCCATCAGTCATTAAAAATAGAGGCTGGACTTCTACCAAGTGCTCAGCTCTTTACTGTGCGTCTTCACGTGCTTGAAAACCCGCCGTCCCTTCTGCCCAGCGAAACAAGAAAATGCGGGAGGATCCCATCTGGCTTGGGTTTATTTTCACACGAGCCTCTGTCTTTGGCGAATGCTGAGAAAAAGCTTAAAGATGCTCAAGAGGAGCGGGAGAGGGGCTTAAGTGCTGTAAGAGGGGAAAAAAACATCCACATGCTGTCCCTTATGGATTTAAGACATCTCAAGCGAGCTTTCTCTTTTTTATTTTTCTAGTTGGTAGCCAGTTCTGGTGCTGGCAGTGCTGCTAATGGTGTGTTTCAGACAGGTGCTGAAGCTGGCTTCTGATTTTTACCAAAAAGGACCGTTTTCTCCCCATTTATTCTGCAGGGAGATTTCTCTTCCATCCCTGTGGGGAATGACTCTTGAACTCAAATTTGGGCTTTTGGGGGGTCGTCCAGCCATGTACTGGCTCAGCGGAGGTGGCAGAGCCCGGTGGGAGCTGGGTGAATTTGGGGACCCCCTCATGGGGTGAAGCAGGCTGCTCTCCTACATCAACCTGCCACTCATGGGGTTGAGCCATACGTGTATGGGAAGAGCAATCCCTGGGGAAAGCCGGTCTAAATTACTGTCTCCCCAAATAGATGTGATTTGAAATAATTTCCTTAAGTGTGAGATTATTACAGGTAGATTATATATTGATTTTGAAGGCTTTCAGATGAGCAGAAACACTCTCCCCTCATCACTGAAAAGACTGAAGGGTTGGAGTTGTTTTTTTTTTCTTTTTCCATTTTTAAAGAAGAGGGGAAATGCACTAAAATAAGCAGAGGTGAGGCATGGGAAGGCAGCGACAGGTCTAAGGTCTCCAAAAGAGCTCTAACTGCGGAATTACCCTCAAAGAAAGGTGAGAGCCAAAGAATCGTGGTTCCCAAAGCTCCATGGGTTCTCCCCCCACCAGCCCTTGCTCCCTTTCCCCCGGCACCCAGCATCCCTCCAGCCTGGGCAGGGTGATGCTTACCAAGGGAAGCACCTGAGATAAATCACTGTTAATCTCGTCTCACTGTACGTGAAGGGTAATAGCTCTGCAGGTTGTTTGCTCACCCGTTTGATGAGTCAATGGAAAATAAAGTACTATTCCTCCTCACTGCCCCCGACACTCCTGTCCCTGCTCTGACAGAGGCCAAACTGCTGTGTTTGGGTGTGTGATGCTTCGGGGAACGGTGGGCGGGTGTCCCGTATGCTGGCAGATATCCCAGCATAATTATCCAAAGCATACCAGTAATCCACCTGCCGCGGGAACTGGTCTTCTACTTGTAGCTGCAAAAAATGCAGCTTTCCGCATTAAAAGCTACCAGTCCTTGGGTAACCAACTCAAGCCATGTATTAGTACTCAGATAGGACCCGGGTTGTCTAGATCCCCCCACCAACGCTGCTGGAAGGGGGTTTCCTAACATCCAACCTGACCCTTTCTCTCCTCCCTGCACTGGATGCAGAGAACAGGTTTTCTTTTCCACTTTGCAGCTATTGTCTTCTGTATTTGCAGACTCAGTTTTGCCCTTGACTGTCTCTTCTCTGGGTTAAGCAACTCAAATTCATTCAACCTTTTGTATTCCCCAGACCTCCTGGATTGACTTCACTGAATTCATCAGCAGGTGCTTGGGCCGGGAGGGAGGACAGTCCTGCCTGAGCCCAGGGTCGTCACTGGAGGCAAGGATTCCTCCTCTGCCCTGGTGCCTCGGGGGCGCTTGGAAGGTGCAGGAGATATTTCCAGCAGTTTAGGGGGCTTTTTCGCCTGCGCCTCTCTTGCAGTGGTGCCAACAGTCTTGTGCCAGCCGAGAAATCAGCTCTCGGCATCTTTATCTAAGCTTATCAGTTTGGCTTTTCCTGAACGCAATCCTGCACGAGCACCTCGCTGTTTCTCCCCCAACATATATATTTAGGTATTTTCCTATATCCAATTAATTCAGCCCCCGCCACCGAAGCGTTGTGCCGCCTCGATCCATCCTGCCTTTCATCCTCCCGCAATAAAGGCATCTTTTGTTAGCAGCTCGCTGCCGGGCTGTGTTTCTCCGTCAGGCTTGTGTAAAACACCCCTAGAACCTGTTAGAGGTGTTCATTACCCTCTTCTGCAAACCTTGGTGCCGGTGAGTGGAAGGGAAGAGATTCGTTATATTCTGTGGAGGTACCTGAGTCTGAGACCCCCAGATGAGAGGCAGCCGTAGGGAAGGACAGTTCAAGCGATACTATGATTAGTTGCAAAAAAAAGTTGAGGCTGTAACCGCGGGAGCTGTGACAGAGCTCGCCAGAGCATCGTAGTGGGTTTTTTAGCAGTGGCCACTGTGTTACCATAGTGCTCAGCAATGGTGCCGGGGCAGCTGTGGTGGGCTGCATCTCTGAGCTCGGCCACAGAAACTGGGACTGAGGGAATCTGCACTTTTTTTCCCCTTTTCCCCATCACAAACCCTTTGAGGTAATGGAAATTTTTTCCACTGACGACGTGTTTTATTTCCATCCTCTCTCCTCCTTTCCCCTCCCAGCCCAGGCATAATAAATCCAGCCTGGCTGGATGGTTCAGGTGCCTCCAGGGGAGGGGGCAACACTGTAGGGTTCATCCTGCACCTGGCAGGGTTGGGGCTGGGGGTGTCCCACCAGTGGGGTCTCACTCCCAGGGGTTTGGGGAGATGCGGCTCTTGCCTGGCTTCACGTCCCCTCGCCAGCAGCACAGAGGCATTTACTGGGAAAGGTCCAACTGGGACTGCAGCCGCCAAGCTGGGCATCACCTTCACTCTGCCCCGTTTGAGACACGTCGTACGGAGCAAGGAAATCATGGGGCACCGGGAGCTGCCTTCTCATCTTTGTGTTTCTGAGGGCAGGCTCGATGCTTCGTCCCCAGCTCAGCTTTTCCACTGTAAAACCAATGTCCCTTGTTGGGGCTCTGGTTGATGGGGGCCAAGAGGTTTCGGTGTGGAGACCTGCCAGCCATCAGCATCCCCCGTGGTCCCCAGCCCACCCTGCCCCACTGGGGAGCAATCGCAATCAATCCATGTAATTAGGCAAGTGAATGGCTGTATTTGCAAAGTGTCTGGCAGTAACATCAGCCATGAAGCCGTGCAGCCACGGTGGGGCTGACATTGAAGCGATCCAGCCTTTACAAGCAAAGATAAAATTAAACTGCTGGCGCGGGGAGAGTCACCGCCCGCAGAGTTAAGGTGACTCAGTGCAGGACCAGGTCCTGCTTTGCCTGGCCAAGGGGCGTTTTGCAGATGTGAGCAGGGGTGACTTCTCCAAAGCCCTGAGGGATGCGATCCTTCTCCTCCTCCCTTTCCCAGCAGGGGTTTGCGAGCAGGTCATTGCCATCGCTCTCCTTTCCCTCCTGATGAATGCTCTGCTGTTCCAAGTTAGCGTCAGTGGTTCTGTCAGAAAAATTAATTTTTTAATTAAAAACATTTTTTTTGGTGATGCTTTAATGTCTGGGTCTGGAGTAATTATTAGTAGCTCCAGGGAGACTGTGCTTTAGAAAAAATGTTGGTGCTACTGCAAAGGAATTTATCTGATTAACGTCAGCCTCCACACGTGGCTGTTGGGGGGGAGGGATGGACAAGGAGGGGAGTCCTGCTGCTCTCAAGCAAACTGATTAATCATGGAAAATAAGGCAGGGCTCTGCAGGTGCTGATTTTCCACCTCGGAGGTGGGCTGGGAGAGGAGGAGAGGTTGGGAGCAGCAGCACAGGGCTCCGTTGCCATCCCCTATCCTGCACCCAGGCCCTGGGATGTGGCTCGAGAGATTGAAGAGTGATGGTTTTCTCTCTTGCTGGAATAAAGAGGCAGAAAAACATCCAAAGAGAGTGTGAGCAAAGCCTTGGGTGATTCTTGTCCCCACGCACGTGTCCTGGGTGGGAGTGGAGGGACTGCTGCCGGCCGTGGGGCTGGGGATGCTCGGTGATACCCCCAGCCAGGCCACCCCCCCCGCTGCAGCTGCTCGCACAGGGGATTTAGGCTTGCACGTAGTCAGATCCCTCTCTCAGCAAAAGGTCAAAGGTTCCCTGAAGGAAGCAGCTTTTCCCAGTTCTTCCCTCCCAACTTCTTCTTAGAGGCTTATTCCTGTCCTGAAGCATAAGGATTTAGATTCCTCCCAAAACTCCTGGCTCCGGAGGTTTTTGCTGTGCTGTTTTAATCCCCGTAGCCCCAGCTGCTCTGGCTTTGGGCTGGTGTGGGAGACTAACCAGGGCGTTGGAGTGAGCTGAGCAGAGCAGCATCATTAGCAAGCAGAGAAAGTGGTGTGAAGGCACCTGTTTGCTCGTGCATCCCCCCCTCTGCAAGCACCTCCCGGTGATGGGGTCCCCTGGGATGCCCAGGGGATGGATGGATGGATGGATGCAGCAGGAGGTCCTGGGCTGCTTGGGGACAGGAGGGGCCAAATGCTGCACTGCTCAGGATCACCTTCCCCTCGCAGCACCCATTTACCCAATTTCATCGTAACATTATCGGCCGCTTCTCTAATGGGTTCTGCAGGCTCCAGGCAAATCCTACCCTTTGTGCTCAATTAACGGGCTAGACCTTGGAGAGTGGGAGGTAATATAAATATTTTCCATGTAGTAATAGGACTTCTTTTTATTTCCTTTTTTTTTTTTTTCTGTGGTGCTGTCATTATAATATTGATTTGACATCCAAGTGTCAGGAACAGCTGGATGGCAGAAAAAATGGCAACTTTAATTCATTTTGCAGGTAGGGGAAGGAGGGAAAGATTTTCCTTCAGGCTTTTCCCCCCTCCTTCCCTCTGCGATGCTCCATGTTCTGCCCTGACAGGAACATTTATAAACTGCCACTGTGGGGACTATTATTAACAGCTCGATTCCTTAAAGATGCAATTAATTATTCACCTGCTTCCAAATCAGTTTAAGCAGCTTCTAAGGTGCAGTGTAAATAAAACCTTCCCAACTCACCTCTCCTGTTTCTCACACGTCCGTACACACACGTATTCCTGGTATTCATAAAGCTGAGCTATTTAAATTGAGCCAAACTAGCAGTTATTGTAAATTACTGCAGCTCCATTGGCTTCCCGGGCTCTCTGCTGAGTTACACCAGCCAGGATTTTAACTCATCCTTGTGGGGATGGCAACTGTCGCTATTTTCTCATTTGCTGTATTTTTAGGCTATTTTTGCCTTGCTGCTAAATCCTTCCTGTTTTGTCGTGCCTCCCCCCTCGGCCCAATTTCCCTTTTACCTGTTTGCTATTTAATAAATCATCCCCTAAATGATCCCCCGACTTGAGCATCAGCTACAATGCTGTTTCTGGAGGTTTTGGGTTTTTTTTTCCCTTTTTGGAAAGATGTTGATTAGGTCTCAGCTGATGGCTACTTTCAAAGGGAAAATACAGGCTTTGCTCCTGGGGGTCTAGGAGTGAAAGGCTGCACCAGCCACAGGAGGGGCTGATCTGGGGACCTGGAGGGGACCCGGAGGGGAAAGGCTGCATGTTTGCTCTCCTCTCGCTTCCCTGGGTTTGGATGGCCAAAGCAGGTTGAAACGGCTTTAGGGTCACGATGTTGGGTCCCTTACGGCCCTGCTGGGTTTGTGGTTAAGTTTCTGGGCTGAAGTTTAGGTTTGGCAAATGGCAGATATTTGGGGAGAAAATGTTTTAGGAAGAGGTTTGGGCTTTTTTCACTAATGGAAAGCTGAGACCTGTGGTGGATTTTAGTGGGAGAGGTCAGCACTCCTGAAGCACCTTGCCGTTGCCACCCCAGAAATGCCGAGCACCCAGGGCTCTCCCTGGCCCGGGGAGTTGGGGACCCTCCCACCACCCACTTGCTCCCCTGCAGCACAGCCCCCTGCTCCCGAGATGCCGGGGGCCGGAGGAACTGCTCACCACCAAAGCTACTCAGCATCTCGCCCCGTGAGCTCCCGTGGTCCTAACCAGGGAAAATCTGCAAATCCTGTGACAAGGGAGTGAGCACAAATGCCTGGAGGATGCTCATCTCTATAAATAGACTCCAAAAAGCAAAAAAAAAAATTTTTTTTTTAAATTAAATTGATAAAAATCCCCATTCCCATTGCAGGGTCCATCTCCAGCATGAACACAGCCGCTGCCTTGCACGCTTCAAACAGGCCAGGCCAAATCTTTGCATAGATTAGTTGTTAACAATGGAGTTAATAACGATAATGGCACAAATGTCCTGTGCCTGCGTGAGAGATACTTAGAAAAATCTACTAGCACCAGGTAATCACCGCGTTTCATACTGTCAAAGAGATCAATCATGTCGAGAGCCCATTCATCAATCAGCTGTGCCGAGGGCTTAGCAGGCGGGGAGGGAACGCAGGCAGCTCGCAGCACCCCAAAAAGCTGCTCCTGGAGGAAAGGGGGGGTCCCCTGGGATCGGAGTGGGGCTGGGAAGCGGGATGCCGGCGGGCTCGTTTGGGGAGGTGTCAAAGCGCCGGCAGGCTCCAAACTCGAGGATGCTCTCTCAGATGCTCCCTTCCCTCTGGCGGCTGGCGCTGACGGGGCTTCCTCTGCCGGAGACAGATTGTTTGTTGCTGTTTCTCCATCTGGCTGGAATCACGTCTGTCTTCCACCGTGCTATTTGTTGCCTGATTGCTACTTGTAACCCATCCTTTCTCCTTTGCTTTCTACCGAGTTGTCCTCAGCTACATGGTCCCAGAGCTGCCCTCAGGACCCAGTACCCCATGTGGGATCCCAGTCCACTAGTGCTGGAAATCCTGCCCCGGGGCACTTTCTGCTCTGAAAAATAGAATCTTCCTCCAAAGAGCATCCATAAACCTGCAGTCCTGGCAGCAGTGAGCCGGCAGGCAGGGAACGGGCAGCCGTTCCGTGGCAACTCTGCTCCAGCGAGCAGCGGGAGGTGATGGAGAGCCTGTCCCCATCTGCGGTGAGTCTGGGGCTGGACCCTGCCCGAGAGGAGTCAGCTGGCAGCCGCAGGGGCCAAGCATAGCCTTGGAGAAGGGATAACAAGAGGCTGCCAGCAGCATGTCACAGGCAGCTCGGAGTCTGCAAATCCTGCTGGACAACCCTTTATCGCTTATTTATAGAGGGCTGGTGTGCTGGCAAGGGGAGAGACCTCGGTCCTCCAGCCTCCCATCTCCTCTCGCCACCCAACCCCGTGGGAGCAAGGCTCCCCAGTGAGGGGTGGTCCCAGGACAGGCAGCCACCACCCTGCCCATCTCATGCCTGTGTCATCCTCCCTCCTAACCGGCGGGCGAGCAGACTGGGAGCTGGGAAAGGGCTCCAGGTGCTGCCGGCTCCGAGATGCCATGGCTGGCAGGACTGTCGCTCCTGGTCTGCATAAATCAGCCAGCTGAAGGCACAGGGAGACAGCGGGGACACAGCCCTGCCTGTTGCTCCGCTGGCCTCTCTGTCCAGCGCTGGACCATCCCTCTGCTGCCTGCTCTGTGTGCCCGGACCCGCTGGGATCTAGCCTCTATGCTAGATGAAGATACAGCCTGGGGACCCCCTCAGCCAAGCGGGGCTTTGGCTCCCTGCCAGGGCAGGATTTTGGGCAGAGGACTGTACCCCTTATTCTGGGTCTCGCAGCCACATGTTGCAAACCTCCCAGTGAAAAGGGAGCAAACCATCCAACCTATCTCACCAGTCTGCAAGCACCGGCAATGCCTGCCTGCAGGCAGCCGAGATGGTGGCTCCGAGGGTTGGGCACTTGCTGGTGAGTTTTAAGTCTGATATCTGCATGGAGCCCTTGGTTGCATGGCACTTCTATAATGCATGAGGCAGATCTTATTGCAGAGCACAGCCCATTGCCCTGGGCTCAGTGATGTGCTCTCCAGAGGTCGACCTGAACTTTCTCAAAAGCAGTAAGCTTTCCTTGCAGCGCCATGGCCAGCATGCTCGACTTCCACAGCATGGTATCCAGATACCTCGATGCCTCTGCCAAGGATGCTGCAGATGTTGCCCAACAGGTAACAGCATCTTTGCCCACACGGCTGCTCCAGGAAGGGATGCAGGGCTGGTAGCAGGGCAGAGCGGACCCTAGGAGGCCCCCATCTGGCTCTCTCCTCCCTTCTCCCAACCCTGCCTGGTCCATTCCTTTCTTTCTCCTGGCAGCAATCCTCTCTTCCTCCCCTCTCCTCCTTTTCCCCACTTCTGGGAGGCTGCTTGATTGCCTGGCTCCCTTCATTAGCGTGATACCTCCTGGAAAATTGGTAAACAGAGGTGTATGAATGAGGTGTTGATTGCAATCAGCAGGGGAGAAGGGGGGCTGAGAGTGCTGGAGAGGCCGACGATGCTTCCCAATCACCTGGTGGCCCAGGGCGGCTGCTGGAGAGGATCTACTCCCTGGCACGAGCTGGCAATGGTTTGGGATGAGGAGGGTATGGGTGCCAGGACACTCTGTCCCAGGCTGATGCCAGGGTGCAGCAGGGTGAGAGCACCCTGGGGCTCTTGGAAAACAAGAGCTTAAAGGGATAAGCATGATCTAAAGCACATCCTATTATTAATCTGCGCAGACTGCAATGGAGCTGATCCCCTGCCTGTCCATTCCCCTGGCACCACCGGAGATGTCACAGGGGCAGGCAGAGGACATGTGACTGGTATCTGGCATTGCAGAGGGGGATTTGCCTAATTTCTGGCTTGTTGCTGGGTTAATGCTGCCTGGCTTCACCGGCACCACAAAGGTGCTGCAATTACGGCATTTGGCATGTTAGAGCTAATGGCTTGCAGAGGCGAGGAAGAATTATCAATCAGCCCTGTTTTGGGGCAGAGGCAGCGAGATGCGGGTGGTCCTCCATCACCCTGCAGTATCACCGGCAGAGTGGGGAGCGTAGGGCCCCCTCCATGGGGAGCTCTCCTCTGGACAAGGGGTCCCCAGGGGGCAAAGTGAAGATGGACGGCATGATGCCCATCGTACAGCTCAACATCACACTGTGGCAGCGTCTGATTCCCCCTGCTCCCAGCCCTGGGCTGCTGCCAACACATTCACCCAGAAGTGTCTGTCATTAAGCATCTATTTAGGTGTGCAGAAGTTGCCTAATTTTTCAAGGGTGCTGCAAACCCCAGATGCCCTTGAAGTTGGGAGTTGCTGAAAGTACCCGATACCTCCAAAAACAGGTCATGGGAGATTTGCATCTGATGCCCAGCAGAAATAGGTGGACAAAGGGCCAGCACGTGTGACAGGATGGCTATGTCCCTATTAACAAAAGGGGACGTGGGAGGGTATCGAAAACCCCCTGGGTGTTAGGGAGAGATGTCCTGACCACATGCCAAGGCAGGCTGCAGCTCTGCATCACTGGGGAAACCCCAAGAGCGATGGGGAAACCCCTCAGGGAAGCGCCTTTCCCTGCAGGGCATCCCTGTTGCCATCCAGGCCAGGTCTTTTGTCCCCGTCCCCAGCCCTGCTGCTCTGCAAAGGCGGCCCTTGCTCACAGGTGCCAAACTTCTTGCAAAGCCCTGCCTAGAAAAGGCAGCTGAAATAGGATCCCAGAGGATTATTCCCCAGCTGTCCTCAGCGGGAAACATGACTGCTCAGGATAAAGGCAGGAATTAGAGGAGGGCACCTGAAGACCGTGGCTCAGGCTGGGAGAGGCATCCCTGCAGAAGAAGGCAAAACACTGGCAGTATTTTTTGCTACTGCGCATCTGCTATTTGACCTTATAAAACTCTATTTGTGGAGGTGGTTGTTATTTTTCGTTAAATCTTTTAATCTAAAATCCCATTAGGCTCAGCAGTGTGTTCATTTGCGAGCAGAAGGAAAACAGTTTGGTGTTTGCTCATTCCTGTATCTTCCTCACTTCAAACAGATGTAATAAAGTATTGTCTCTTTCCCTCTTGTTTCCCTTTGTGGTTTGGCTTTTTTAGGAGCCTTCGAGGCAGTTCAGCCTGGTTTTCCCTCCTCCCAGCACCACGCACCACACACCGCTTCTAGCTCTGCTGCTTTCTGGTCTGTTGAAATCAAATAATATTCACGTGATGTCCTCCGGAGCAGGGGCTTTTCTTTGCCTGGCTCTCCTGCCTGGCTGCGCTGGTGGGGTTAAACCAGCCCCGCCATTTCCAGACCACAATGTCTGGCCTTAGAATAAAGCATCATTAAAACATACACTGAGGGGGTGTTTTTTGGGGGGGTATTTTCACAAAACCTTGAGTGTGCGGAGCAAAGCCTGCAGCCCCCCATCTCTGCCGGGCAGCAGCAGCCCACAGCGGGGACAGCCTGGTCCCCACACCCGGGGAGGCATCACAGTGGCACTTTGCAGTAGTTTTCCTCCCTCCCCAGTCTCTGTCATCTTTATTTCAGGAATCACTTAAAATCAGGCTTTGAATAATTCACTGGGAGCATACGGCAGTCCACCCTAACTGATTCGTCACAACTTCCCTCGACTTCAATAATTCACTTTCCCTCTAGGAGCTGATGTGCTTTCCTCGTACATGGGTTTGCTGCCGAGCACAACCAGCTCCCGGTCCAAATCTTTTCACGAGGAGGAAAAAAAGGGGATTTAAGGCCAAATGCCTTTGTTTTAAGAAATGTCAACTTTCAAATGGGGCAGAGGGTTTGTGGGGCAGCTTGTCCAGCTGTGGGAAAGGCAATAACAAGGTGATCTGAAAATGGTCTTGGCTTGCTGCCGGCATTGGTCTGAGGTCCCCACAGCAGCAGCGGGTGGTGGTCCTGCAGCCCCCTCCCCGGCTGCAGTGCAGACGAGCTCTGGTGGGTCAGCATCCACCCCCTGAGAGCATCCCAGGTCCCCCCCCACCAGCGATATGCTCCAGCCCCATGGCTCCGGCTGGCGGGAGCTGCATCCCACCTCGGCCTTCCTAACGAGGCGCCTGGGCTTCTGTTTTCCCCTGGCAAATGAAATCAGCATGGGTTAAAATGGCAAAAAGCCGTGCGGATTTGGCAGCCTCTCCACCCAGGCCCTGCTTATCTGAGTAAATTAGGGTTTAATTTAAAGGAAGTACAAAGGCTCCTATTGCAGCATATTGACAGGGCTGCGCTGAAGAATGTACAATACACATGGCGGAGAGGCTAAAATATATAATGTACAAGCTCTATACAATAGTGCTTCTGCTGCAGATCTCTTTTCCTGCCATCTTGGGAGTGTGGTGCATGGCTGGCGAGTGATGTATAACAAGGAACCACGGCCATGAATAACCAGCGCGCTCCAGGGAGGACGGCCGGGTACCCTGCCAGGGCCCTGGTCCTGCTAACGCCAGGGCATGTGTCTCTGCTGCAAGGCAGCCGGAGGTAGGTGATGGTGAAGATGCTTGAGTGCCTGTGTGGGAAAGGGTTTATGCTTATGCTAAGTGCGGTGAATTTAATTTCCTTGCAATAGCACTTCAATATTACAGGGCACTCCAGAAAAATCAGAGAGGGCCTGAAGTGAAATGCAGCCGAGTCAATTGAAGTTAACTTCCCCGGGCACGGGGCCAGGCCCCTCTTTAGAGGCTATTTTCCAGAAAGGTGCTGGATTGCCTGCAAAAACATATTTTCAGTTGCTTTTGATTCGGCTGCCTTGAGCCCGCCTGAGCCCAAGCGAGCTGTGTGCGGAAAGGCCCCTGAAAGCCTGTGTTTGCAGGAGCCGGGGGCAGGCTGCGAGGAGCCAGCCTTATTTCCCCCCCTGGGTCTCTTGGAGGAGCCCCAAGAGTGCTATAGGGGCACTATGGGGGCCCCCAGCCCTGCTGTCTTCCAGGCAACTCAGCACCACCTGAGGAGGACTAGGGGGCCAGGCTGGCTGGAGGAAGGCGGGGGACGTCTTGCAGCCCCTATGGCATGGGGAAGGATTTGCAATTGGGTCAGGCAAAGCCCCCCGCCATGCCCGCTGCTGGCCAGGGCAGCAGAGGGGTCGCCAACACTGAGGGACCCGTGAGGGGTGGTGTGGCCAGGAAGGGAGGCACTGGGAGAGGCCGGATTTAGGGCTGGAGGGTCTGGCCAGGCTTGCTGCAGGTCAGGGCTGAGCTGAACTTGCCCCCAGGGGACCCCACAGTGCCCGTGGAGACTCGAGGTTCTGTGCCCTGGGGCCGACGAGGCAGAGCATCCCCTAGCTCCGCTTGCAGGGTTTCTCTCCCCTAAGGCTGTGCTTCCCATGCAGTGGCAGTGGTCAGGAGAGGTTACACAGCTTTTCTCCCCCCCTTCCCACTCCTCCCACTGCCCCCCAGTCTGATGCCGCTGCTCCTGATAGCTGCTGTCTGTCTAATTGCATTATAGCCTATGGGGGGAAGGAAACCACTGCTTTGGCTTCAAACAAACCAACTAATTAACCACCTGACTTGCTCCCCAACCTCCCGTGACACTCCCGTATTTTTCATGCCGTTTTGGCACCGCTAATGAGCAGAGCTGCCGCGGCTGCAGCCGGTGGCTCCCCCAGCACTGGACCCGGGCTCTGGCAATGAGCTTGTGTCCAGCATCCCGAGGGGATGCTCTGCCTCTTCTCCCTTGTTCATTCTTCTCTTTGCCGTCATCCTTTTTATTCACAGGCACTTCGTCTGGCCTACTTGCATCCAGTTCATTTTCCTTTTCTTAAATAAAACCTGACTCCAGGCCTTATTTGGTAAATAGAGCTGGGAGAAGCTGGGCTTGCTCTTTCTTCTCCTGACAAGCCTTTCAGGATGGGGGAGATGAGATGGAAAGAGAGACAGATGAATAGGATGCAAAAGCAGTGAAGAAAAATAAACATGAGATAAAGGGAGCATGGGAGAGAAAGAAAAATGAGGCAGATCTGTAGCTGGGATGGGGAAGCAGAATAAAGGCAAGGAGGGACCGGCTAAACCGCAACCACCCCAGCCCCCGCACGTGAAGCGAGGGACTGAGAGGAGCAAACTGGGAACACACTGGTATAACGTGGGCAGCGCTTAGCATCCCTCCCCAGCTCCTCCTGGCCGTGCCTACATGGGGATTTGGGGAGAGGGACCCAGGCTGGTGAAGAGATGGCCACACTTACATCCAGTAGCTCTCCTCTCCTCCCACATCCCCTAACAAATTTTTGCCCAAGGTGCAGGTCACCCATGGAAGCAGCCGGGCACTTTAACCTGGCTCTGTCTCCAGCTGTCAAATGTTGTAAATATCTGGGAGGCAGTTAAGGCTGGGAAACAAGAGAGGTGCTTTAAACGCAGCCCAGAGCCAAACCCACCGCTGGTAGGGCTCATAAATATCCCCTTTGTGTTTCTTCTCTGTCAGAAGGCAGCAATAAAAGAGAACAAAAGCCAAAGCCATCACGGGGCAGCTTCAGCATCTCTAGTGCCTCCTTACTCCTTCCAGGGCATGTCTAATAGTGATGAGGAGTAAAACCCAATTAGCTGTGGGGGGGAGCTGGTGGCACCGGGATGTTCGCTGGGCACAGGGAGCCTGGCACTGAGATGGTGAGGTCAGGAGCTGGCACAAGAGGGTCCTGAAGGGCTCAGTGTGGAAATCATTGTTTTTCCTATTGTTTCCCTATTTTCAGCATGCTGAGTAGCACTGAACATCTGCCTGAAGGCAAGTAACCTGGCCCAGCTCTTGAAACCACCGGCTTCATTGGCAGCAAATGAAGTCCTCGGTTGAAGAGATAAAGTGAGGGCTAAAGTGCTAAAAATTATCTGTGCTGAAACCAGGTGAGAGTGAATGCTTTTAAACAGGGCGTGCAATGGGGAAACAGGTAATTCCTGGCACTGAGTAAACCCTGGGCATTGCTGGGGAAGCCAGGGAAACTTCTCTCCTTTATTGTGGGTCCCATCACCCCAGCAGCCCTAAAAGCAAAGGACGCTCTGGGCGGCAGGACCCACACACAGAGAAAGGTGGAAGCCCCATCCAGAGGCAGGCATCGGCGGTGTAGCTCTGCCCCAGTTGTGACTTTTTTAATAAGCTGAATTCTCAGCTTGACCCAGCAGAAAAATCAATAGTAGGACTTGAGAAAGCAGTCAAAATACATGGAGCTAAATTGGCCACCCCGCAGGCAGCTGTGGAGCTTCTCAGGTGGCATGATGTGCGGACGCACCGAAAGGGGGAAAAAGTATGACAGTTTCAAAAATCCTTTGAAATAATTGCCTAAGATTATTGAAGACTCTTAAAATACCGGGGAAGATCCAGAAGTGCTTCTTAAAAAGTTGGTGGTGGACGTTGGAGGAGCGAGTGAAGCCAACTTCCCACTTCTGAAGGCATCTGGAAGGGTTGCGGTGGCTTTTTCCCTTTCCCAATTAGACCTGAAGGGTGGCCTGCCACTCCACCTGCAGAAGCCTTATCTGCAAAGCAGCATATCAGCTTTAGCAGAAAGCCTCTCTTTCTCCAAAGTCTCTTTAATTCCATCCTTTTAGATCTGCCTTTTCAAGTGCAGCCCCAGCGACATCCATCTGCCCTGACAATAGAGACTGTGTCCTGAATCGTTTTATTTTTGGCAGCTTTGCCTTCAGCTCCTCTGTGGCGGGGAAGTGGGGAGATGCTGTCCCCCTCCCCTGCCTCCAGCCCTCCCCTCGGCTGCTGAGGATGCTGTGATGCCGTTGCGTTTGGGGACTGCTATTTTGGTCCCCAGTGCCTCATCTGCTGGCGGATGGGGGACAGACAGACATTTTTGGGCAGTGGCTGTAGGCACCTCCCAAGGCTGTGCGAGCCTGTGCATGAGCTACTAACAGCGTATGGTTTTTGCTGGCTCATACCTGGGTGCCTGTAGGGACAATCCTGTATCCCACCCTGCATCCGCCCCATGGTACTCCCAGGACCAGGCTGGCCTTTTAACGTTCATTGCTTGGGGCTGGGAGAGGCACGGGCAGCCTAGCCCTGAGTTTTTAATGGCTAGCAAGCCCTTCCACAGCTAGAGGAGGAAAGACAGAGGAGGGAAGTGGGGAAAAATATAAAGAAACAATTTTCTTCTAACATTTCTCTTTTTCTTGTCAGTGTGAGCCCTTCCAGGAGAAGGTCTTTAAAATTAGTAATGTTAGTTCTTTTTTTTCCTCTCTGCTCCCAAGACTCCTGATCTAAATGAATCAAATGTCAAATACTATTAAGTTCTGATCATGTATTTGTGATAGCGAAGGGACTGATTTCCAGCCAGTTTACAATTCTGATCCGTTCTCCCCCTCTTCCCCCCCCTCTTCTGATTAAAACTCCCTTTATTAGATTTACTCTTTCATTGGCTCCCTCTGATTTCCATCCTTTGTGGTCCAAGGCTGGGGAAAGCCTTTTTGTTGAGCAGAAGATTTTAAAGATTTTTAGCATTCTAATATTTTCCTTCAATGTCTGCTCAGACCGGGGGCGACAGCCCCTGCCACAGTGCTCTGCCGGGAGCTGATGGGTGCTCCCAGGGACCTCACAGCCCCTACTCCTAAGACCCCAACACCCATCATTTCTCTCTTCCTTCTTCCCTCCCTTTCTGTACTTGGGAACTGATTATGTTCATGAGTTTAAAAGGCCACATAATAATCCAATGCACAGTAGCCAGCGACCTTGTAAGGAAAGAAGAGCTTCGTTATCTTCCTGAGTGCAGTTTCTCAGCAGGGGAATGACAAGGGCAAGTACAACTAACACAAACAGCAGTGTGGGTCAGGCAGAGGATGGCTGGTCCCTGCTGGCAGCGCCCGGTGGGCTGCAGGGCATGGCACACGTCGAGGCTGGACCCTGCCACCGGGACACAGCTGCCGAGGTAGCAGGGATGCCAAGCTGGGTTTTTTCCGATGGTGACTTTACCTGGACACTGTGGAAAAAGAAATAAGTCCCCTGATGGCCACAAAGTGCCTTTGGAAAGACCAGCCAGGGGTCTCTGGGGAAGGGCACCCCAAATACCTGAACTGCCCGGCTATGAATCAAGGCAGCCCTTGCTTTGCTTGACAAGGTCATACAGCAAGGGTTCTACAGCCGGTTGTGTTCCTGGAGGGATGATTTAGGGAAGGACGAGTGGATAGACTCACATGTAGGCAGCTAGATGGGCCCATCCCCTAACGCCTGGGCAACGAGGCGACAAGGTGCTCCTGCTGATGGCTTCATCAATCACCCATCTGGCTGGGTTCTCCAGCAAACTGGAAGAGCTCAAAGGGTTAATCTGTAATTTAGGACTCAACACCAAAGATACAGTCATTGGGAGAGAAGAAAGCCCTGTCGAAGGCTTTAGGAAATAATTTGCCTTGGCACTTTCTTATAAGAGTGAATTGATTTTTTCCTGGGCTGTGTCAGGCTGAATTATGAATGGGGGAAAGCAGGGCTGGTGCTCCCAGAGGTGAAGGTGTGATAATTAGAGGCACATGCAGAGGGGGCTTGGGGGCTGCCCACTTCCAGTGGTTCCCATGCAAACCTGGGGCCACAGCATCATTGTCCCCAGAGCCCTTGGAGAGGCCGGTTTGGTCCAGCCTGGGCACAGAGGTGGCCCCCTATGTCGTGCTCCCCAGATCAAGCCAGAAGAAGCCTTTCCTGCACCATCCAGGACCATCTCCTCTCTCTGCCCAGCCAGCAGAGCAGCTGAGTATGGTTGCTGAAGGGCGAAGCAAAGCATCGCGATGGCCCTGGGAGGAGGTGGGAGAGTGCAAGTGTGCAAGATGTTATCCCACCACCCTGCCCACCGCAGCACTGCTGGGAAGGGACCATGCTCCTGCCCTTTGCCCTGGCCTTAAAAGCTCCTGGCGCTGCCTCGCTGCCCACATCCATCTCCATTAGTCTGGTGCTGTGCTTGCTGCCTGGTCAACGAGGTGGCTCTGCCCCCCAAGTGCTTTATCGATCGTGCCCTGCTCGATGCCGCTTTCCGAGGCAAAGACCCTCCTGCAGGCTGCTGGGAATTGTAGTGCAGTAAAGCTGGCAGTCAGGAATGCAGACAAAGGCAGGCTCTCAGCTTGCTGCTGGTCTGACCCATGCAGCTCTGCTCGGCAAAACCAGCGCCAGACCTCGCCCCCGGCACGAAGAGCCCCCAGCATGAAGAGCCCCCGGGGAACGCACTGTCTGCCTCCAGCATGAGCTGCTTCTCCATAGCTCGGGCTGAGCATCCTGCCATGCAGCTTGGCTTTTGTTCGCCAGCTCAAAGGGAGGCAGTGGGAAAAAAATGAGCTTTTTTTCCCCCCCTGCTCCTTCATTTATCATCTATTACGAACCAGCTCCGGCTCCTCAGTAAGACCTGGGAACAGCAATCCCTGAATACGAGAGACCCTGTAGAAAAGCCTCACCTAATTGCAGAGACTTCCCAAACAAAGAGGCTCAGACTATCTTCTTCCTCCCCTGCCCCTTTTCCCAGTAAATCTGCCCCAAAGAACAGCTCGTTCATTAAGCTGTCTGCTCCGTAATCACAGCTAACCCGGTAATAAGCACCAGGTTCATCCAGCTCAGCACAGCGTCCCCGGGTTCCTGGGAGGATGGAAATGCCCTGCTCCCAAGGGAAATAGGCAGGCACGGAGAGGAGGAGGCTATTGCACGGCACATCCAGCACTCGGTGGGGGGGGGAAGGGGGAGACCCGGCCCTGTCGTCTCCTGGAGCCGTGGCTCAGTCCCCCCCAGGTAATTGTGCACAGAAATGGATTCCCATTTCTCTGCTCAATCATCCTGTTTGCTGTCACAGCCAAACGTTTTGCATGTGCAATTACCCGTCCCTGCATATATCTGTGGGCACGCTCAGGTGTCAACTGCCAGCCAGCCTTCGGCAGCTGCCGTGCAGCCACGTCGCTCTGCGTTTGAGCTTTAACAGCAGTCAAGCAGAAGCCATTTTCCATATGAAGCTGCAGGACCTATGGGGTAAATAAACGGGTTTGAAAGCCTAGCAGTATAATGAGTTAATTTAAAACCTGCCTTCTCTTCTTGTATATTCATTTACTTGGTATTATGTTTAATCTTTCACTTACTGGGGTTTCATTGGCTTCTTTCTCCCATTCCCCTTCCAGTGGCTCCCTGGGATGCTCTGCCTTCAGCAGCAGCAGGAAGAAGCCAAGTCAGGGCTGGAGAGTGGGGACCAGACCTGGGCCAAGAGGAGCTTCTGGGTCCCACAGGAGCCCAGGGTGTCACCTCACGGTCTTCTGCTCTCGTGGGTGCCTGGCAGGCAGGTGCAGACTGATTTCCCTGCGATCGGGGGGGGGGGGGGGG